>JAOXYB010037173.1:0-28762 GCA_028565635.1 Phoronis ovalis | reverse complement strand
TAAAGAAACATGAATTAACAAAATGGTGTTTGCGAACAAAAAGATGATTTTTAGGTATGCGTGAGATTCGTTGGTATGCGTGAGATTCAGTGGCGCATGCGTGGTTGCGTGGAAAGCAAGGTAATGCGTGAGCCTCACGCCGAATGCGTGAGACTTGGTAGGTCTGATGTTTTATGGAAAATGTACAAACAGTTTAATATAAATTTAAAGCACGTTTTTAAGCACAAGAGAAGATGCAGACTTTTTAATTAGACGTTTGACTAAGCACTGGGTTTTTATGGGGGCTTTTAATTGGATAAATACTAAGCATGTGAACCTTATACTGATTTAATATTTAGAATATCTTCAAAATGTTATATTTTATATAAAAACTACACTCAATGAGTGATGGAACATATTGACGAGATTTCCAATCAAGACAAAACAAGTATTGGAAATATTGTAACACATAGAAGATGCAAGTTGTTTCTAATTTTATAAACTTTTAATAAAACTATTGACAGTCAGTTTATTATTGTTGCTAAATGTTATCATTCGCAGGTGATATTCCTAATGACAGTAAGGCAGCGCTCTTATATTTAAAAACCAGGATTCCTGTACAGAAATTTCAAGGCAGAATACCACCTATTATACTTAAGCATCAAATGTACAGTATTGTGAAAAACAGAACCACTGCGGATAAACAACTTGTAAGTGTGCTTTATAGTTTGAATATGGAAAGCATGTTCAGAGAAATTATCATATATCATATGAGTGTAGCTCCAGGTTGTGGAGCTTGCCAAAAAACTTAGTGATGGGTGTCAGGCTACCGGTAAAAAACCTTATCCCATGGTAAAAATTTATTTGCAAAAAAACATGCATGTTAACACATCCTAGAAATATGCATCCAAATGTACATCCTATGGCAAAAAAACAATAAGCAAAATCCTGGGAATTTGCACCCAAAAATGCGACACCCTGCTGTAAAATCATTTAGTGAAAATATTATACCCCAAATTAAAATTTATTTGCAAAATGCACACTCCATGGTTGAATAAACATGAAAACGATACCTCCTGATAAAAAGGGGGCCCATGAGGAGGTACATATATATTTTTGATAGCAGTACCCCCCTCAGGGCGTGCCTAGACTGTCTTAAAAGAGTTTTCTGGTGCAATGTTAGTGGACAGATCGGTCTGCTGTGTCGGTGGCAAGAATTTTATTCCTGCGCATGTGCTGTCAAGCTTCCGACTGGCATGCCATAGACTAGGTGGCTTCAAAGTAGGTGCTGTATCCAGTAAAAACTGCTTGCCTTGGGGTGTGTACTATCTGGTAATTATATATTAGACATAGAGTCAAGCACACAGGCTACTAAAATTTAAAAAGTCTGTCGCTTTATATCACAGCTATATCTATTGTTTCTGAATCACACCTTACCAAAACTTTGTATCATTGAAAGTGTCAGCCAACTACTTTTGAGCATGCATTTATGAAGTCTACTTTTTCCATACAGAATGATCTGAAAAATCTGGGTGAAATTTGCCTGTTTCATCTTGGACTAGAAAACGAGCAATATGGTGTCATTTTTAAAGAAGATTATGCCGACCATGTACAGCAATTTACTAAAGATCTTTCAGTAGACAAAACTGTGATAGGTAAGAATTATACACTAAAAAGTGTAGACTGGCTCAAGTCTGCCTGGCCAAATATTTTATTTTATTTAATATTTTATTTCTTTAATATTTTATTTTCACAACACAAAATATCATATTTTCAGTTATTAGTTAGAGAAAATGTTTATACAACATAAAATATCATAATTTCAATGTTTATATATACCCCTGTTTTATAAATGGCCTGATAAGAAAAATTCAAAACTTCAAAATGTAAAGTAATAAATACAATTCATGTTTTAATGATTATGAAACATAAGATTAATAACATTATTAAAAAAAAGTAGCAGTATCAAAAAATCATTTTAGACTTGTGCAAGTCTATAAAAAGTTATGTAAGTATGTTTGCTAAATTTGACACAAACATTGTACAGGAAGTTGATTTTCTGTTTTATGTAATAGCAGCTATTAATAATTTCATCACTTGTGTCATCATGGACTGTTAAAAATATTTACTCTACTTTATAGTCATGTTTAGATAAATGCAAAAGGGTTGCTTTCTCTAGACATTTATTTTCTTAATAGTGCTTGATAATTGTTTTTTTTCTAGATTCTGAAAAATATGTTTGTTAACAAAGGTTTTGTTGTTTCAGATAAATTTATGAGTGATGTTATTAACCACTGTTCAGATATGAGTTTAAATAGAAGTGCCATGTTGAAGGACTTCGGCTTCACTGATGAAGACATCACGTGAGTTTCAAATGAATAAGAAAGTATCCTTTTCTGCAAAAAGTTACAAAGTGTCTTATCTCTTGTCAAGAGAATCCTTCCTCTACAAAGAGTTTCGAAAAGATTACCATGTGGAAACACTAATATTTGATGAAGTAAAGGACTGCTTTGTTTTGTGAATTAAAAGCAGCTAAATAAGTATCATAAAATTTCAAAAATATGTCAATTTAATTGATAAAACTATATTAGGCAGAGATGGAGCAACCCATATAGTGTTATTTAAATATGCCATTTTGTCTTACAGGCAGTTAGTGAAAGCTGGACTTTTAACTGTTCGCGATGTTGGAACTTGGTGGCTCGCAGTACCAGGAGCTGGAACATTTATGAAAAGCTTCATTAGAGGCAGAAAGGCAGTATTAACTATGATTCGCAGGTGCAAATACAAAGAAATATTACAAAAGGTTTGTACATAGTCAAACACTAGCTAAGAATATGATCATACAGTGGGAGAGTTTTCTTTGCCAGCCATTTCGTAAAAAGCTACTTTTTTTAATAATTTCCAAGAAATTATACTTTAAAAAAAAGAATTCTAAAAGTTTATGCTATGTAGGTGCATATAATCTCATTTTTTGGAAACATTCGAGTCAAATATCTGGTCACATGCTAAATTGAGCATTTCCATAAACAAAAATAATTAAGGTATGTATTTTTGTATGAGTGTAGCATTTATAAGACATGATTGAACATTTTTCAGGATCTTGAAGAGAGAAAATTACCCAAAGTTGCCAAATTAGGAATGTCGTACCACATACATGATATTATAGGTGCTGATCTGGTTTCATGGTAAGATGCAGGTTCTCTGTATTTCAATTATCTATCTTTCTTCATGCTAACAAGTTATAGTGTCCTTATAAGTTTTGGTTAAAAAGTCAATTGTTAACCGACTCATTGTCTTGAGCTTCTTATTTCTCAGACAGTTGCCCACAGCTTTTACATCAAATGAATGCATCCATTAAATGTCATCTTATCCTGTCCTTCTGGAATTATGCAGTGAAATATTTAAAATTCAGCAACGATTTTATCCAAATTCTTCAGTTTCTCACAAATTATAAAAGTGATTTTTAGAATTTTCAAACAAAAAAATTCTTTTAATAAAAAATCAAACTTACCGCAGGACCATGGTTATTTACTGAGGTAATTCCAAGATGGTGCAACGAGCACTTCGAGAACTCTCAAATACATTCAGTGTTTGAACTAATGTGTCCGAAGTTTCTGAAGTGGTTGTAGCACCACTTTACAGTTGCGAGGGGAGGGAGAAAGACTCGTCTAAAAATTATGTGTGTTGCAACAGATAGTCTTATAAGCATGAATGTTCCTTTATTCAATTCAAGTGTTCTGTGAAGGATCTATTTTAAACTATTTTTCACGCTTTTTCTTTCAGTATTCAAACAACAACTGGACCACTACTACGGCTCAAGGATTAGGGAAATGTCTAGGCATATCTTTTCCAAACATAGACATCGAATCACAGTGATGATATTTATGTTGACAGAGGCATTTGCACAGCATTAACAGATACTTTACACATGTCTAAACAATCTAAGTAAGACAAAATATGTTAAATGTGATATTGTTATACTAACCATGTTGTTGGTTTTAAAAATTACAATTTTAACAGCACCAGTGCTAAGGCTATAATTCATTTAATTAATGCTTATAAATTTATAAGCAGTATACATATAACAATGTTAATGGGACTATTTATTCTTTGAGTATATTTTTCTGGTGGCCATTATTATGGTTTTGTTGTCAGCAATAGATGCACGTTACGCAGTGGGACAGTGCTATGTATCTAATAATAACTCTGATCACTTTTACAAAGTGTGAACCTGATGAAAGAAATTGTTACAGTGAATTTGCAGAAAATTTGTGCTTGATTCTACTTTAATAATAAATTGATAGTAAAATTTAATCAGTAGTGTTGGCAATCAGCATATTTGTCAGAGAAGCAAATAGCTACGCAGTTGATTTAAGTAAAACCATTTATTAAAATTTGATTCATATCACTAGTAATATCAGAGATTCATAGCAAATGGTTTTCTTCCACCTTAATTAATGTGGAATTGCTGTGATTTGAAACTGTTAATAGTTGTGGAAAATACTAAATAACTGTTGACAGTCTAGAATCTAGTCTGGTCTCTTGTTTTAACTCAATATTGAAACATTTTTGTCTTGTGTACAAATAATAATTCACAGTTCTCTGAGCAGGATCGGAGTTAGTTCTCTTCTGCTGTGATGCAGTTTGGTTGAAGTTTCAATCTGAAAAGAAAAAGGTTTATTATCATGTTAAAACTTCTTATTAGGCCGTCCCCCATCACATTTAAATAAGGTGACCTTTATATAAAAAGTTCTATCGGGATATGGTGTAAGGACACAATTGATTTTCCCATCCACTTCAGTAGTAACATAAATCAACATTTCCCATTCACTGCACCAGAAAAAATACCTGGTAAGAACCGGATGTTTTTATGTATCCTAGTCCCAGTTCATTTTTAATGCAATGCAGTTGCATTAAATTGTGTCCTTTTGCCATATAGTGACTATGCTATGAAGACCCACATATGGCTTCTATGAAATGTGCCTGCCCACTTGCTACCCTGTCGGTCACTGTCACTGTCGTCTCATGTTATGAATTAAAAAAGAAGCGATTACCTGATTTGTACATATTTCGATGAATTTTTTCTTCATTATTCAACAGCTACAATTGAAAATACTGACTAACAGCCATTGAAACGGAAAAATAAACATGGTAACATTAGTTGTTACAGCATGGTGGAACATTGTTATTCAGTTGTGTTACCTTTAGTACTGAAAAGATTACTGCAAAGATTAAATTACCTTTGCATGATGGCATATGTCCGGAACACTAAATATGTTGCGATTTTTAATGGCTGGCACAAAATCAACAATGGGAGCGTTCAAATAGAGTTGAAATATAAAGTGCCTCATTGCCATTAATGCCTCAATTTTGACTGGCACGCATCCTGTGAAATGAAACAGTATTATATAGTGACAATAACACTTATAATTGGAAGGGGTATTGAAATGTAGGGCTATATCCTTTACTCATATTTGATGTAGAATTGCCTTTTTGTACCTATCATTTATTGTCAAGTTTATCTAGCTAGATTTAACTAAACAGTTAGATGTCATATAATTGTATTACCTCCTAGAAAAATGAGCTTCTCCAAGCATCTCCGGGGGGTCTCTTGGGTATATTTTGGGGTGGGGGTGTGCAACTGAGAGTAAAATTTTTGGACTAACTCTATACCAAAGATGTGAGAATTTGGACCCCAAAAATTCCAAAACGAACCATGAAATATACCAAAAATTCTAAAACGTATCCCAAAATTTACCAGTAGTCGACATGTGGAATCAAAATCAGATGTCATAAATAGTGTACAGCGCATTCATTATTTGTTTTAGTTATTAGATATTGTTCACTAATTTTGCTCGGAAAGTAGACCCTAAATTTACCTTTCCAAAAGAGTTCCTTGACTAGGCCTCAAAAACTATACCCAAAATATACCACAGGAGCATGACAGATATCTTGAAATATACTAAAATTCGTAAAAAAAGTTACCCTGAGCCAGCGGCACATCTCCATCAGCTCCATACACTAAGAGATCACCTGGGCAAGAATCTCAGTTTGTCATGGGGAAGTTCAGAGCACCCATAGTTTGGATTTACTTCCTAAACACACACTAATTTGATCTCCTAGACCTAGTAGGTCTGGATCATATC
Source organism: Phoronis ovalis (assembly GCA_028565635.1). Classification (NCBI taxonomy): domain Eukaryota; kingdom Metazoa; phylum Phoronida; family Phoronidae; genus Phoronis; species Phoronis ovalis. Next base: position 22,637 of record JAOXYB010037173.1, on the reverse strand, counting down.
CTAGGGCAAGATCAACCTCCTGGGTTCAAGTAATATTTTTGGACCAAACATGGAAAGTTAATGTAGTAAATTACAGATACAGGTAGACAGCAGCCCACTATTTCTTGAAAGAAGCAAAATTAAAGATGTAAAGATGCCACCTCAACATATTCAATATACATGCCTTTTTGATGCTGTTACACTTGGTCCACCAGCAAACAGTTCATACCAAAATTTGTCAGTGATAATTGCATCACCACCTAAATGTACTTGTCCAAGATACTTTGCATCCTCTGTAAATAGCATAACAGCTATCTTTTATTACCAATCTATGAAATATGGATCCATACTGTTAAAACTGCATCTAACATATTGCAGTATATTACACCTGAATTCCGAACTGCTACCTATAACTAAGAGAGAATGGGATACGCAGGATATCTAGTATGAAATCTTTTGAAAATTGAAAGCCACCTCTGAACAGAACCTACATCTCATAATTCAAAAAACAGAAGTATACAAGGCTTGATTGTATGTGAAATTAACCCGGAAATTAGCAATTCATTAATGGTTGCCACATTCGTAAAACAACATTTTGACAGTTTGTATTGTTATAAACACAATCAATTTCCATTGATTTATTGTGCAAACTAATTGATCGGGGGGGGGGTTAAACGATTTTGTCCTCGTTTTGTCAAAAGTTGTTTAATTTACCTTGGATACACAGATGTGTCATATTATCTACCTGGCTAATGCCACATTCACTATCTTGAAATATCTGGTATTTTAATCCCTACAAAAGTCGTGTGAAGTAATTATCATTGACATTGATTTCACAGTGGCAAGTTTTTACTGCAACATAGTCTGTGTTATCTGATGAACTGCAACTTGCATTATAATTTATTAGTTAAAAGTTTTATCATATTAAAAATTATCCTCTTGTTATTTTACTACTAGTTTTCACCCGTATCAATGAAAGTGGAATTTTTGAATAAAAAATGATTTTCAACTTGGCCCTATAGACTATATTACTAACCTTCTTAAAATCTGATATCTCTGTCGTAACATTTTTTCTCACGGGAAATGATGTTGAAAATGTTGTGAGTTTCAGCTGTACATACTGCATCTTATTTACATAATCATATGCAATTCTGGCAGTACCGTTAGCTCCTGAAATAGCTGTATGTGGACGAGGTTGCACTAGACCATAATCTATCAACATTAAGGCTTCAAACTGGTCAGGCACACAGCATGGTCTTTGAGCAGCTTTACCGCAAAAAATGTACTCCGAAGAATAATTTTAAGCAGCATGTTCGTCACTATCATCGCTATAAACAGAATGGCACACGTAAAGGCTCATATAGTGCTACATGTTTAGGTTTAAATGAAAAATTGCCATTTTACAAGGTATGGATTAAAAGATCAGCAAACTTGGTACCAGAATTTTCCGAAAACAATTAAGCCCACCCAGAAAAACAGCTCCTGGATAAATTATCAGAAATCTCTGAAAAATCGCCCATTTCCGAAGGCTTAGAATCTTTGGTGCCAGAAGATACTGATCAAAAGGATCATTTTCCAAAAAGTTTTTCAAGAAGTTGAATTTCATTCTAACAACACAAAATTAAATTTGGTATAAAAATATAAATTTCAATTAATATGTTCTAGGTAGGGCATAACGAACCAGTAGCAAATTCTTTTCCAAACAAATCGAAACTTTAGCACTCTCAAAAGACTGGATTGCCATTTTTACTATAATTGCTTATCTGCATCTCAAAAATGGACATCACACATCACATAAATGTTCTGGATGCAGCACACATAAATGTTTTGCTTGCTGGCAAAGATTAATACAGTTTGTATGGCGTGGATGATATCTAATTTGCCATATTTGATTGCAGAAAACTGCAGAATGTTCATCCTGGTAAAAACTTGATAATTTTGCATTGAATATAAATTTCGAATTAAACGTCCAAATATAAAAGTAATATTAACATTGGCATACATAACATGTATTCAATCGTGTTTTCAGGCAGCTTCACTAGAGCACTTTGAACAACCAAAAAAATTGACTAAATACAGTTTTACCTGAAATGTTAGCATATCTATCAGGCTAAGTATAGGTCTCAAATGCTGCTTCCAACTCTGTCTCCTCTGAATGCAGACTGCATGTATACTAAATAATACAACTGTTTATGTGGCCATATCTATTGAACTCTGGTTAGAATTATCTATATATAACTTTACATGTACATGTATATTATCTAAATAAGTATATTTAGGTAACAGTTGCAAGAAAAAAAGTGGTAACTATATAGCTGAATGATATGATGTAGGTTGATTTGCATTTAGTTATCAGAAAGGTATATATGTTATTATTACCAACAGCAATTATGAAGATGATTTATAAATTGTATTTATATGCAAATTTTTGATAGATGGTTGATTCACAATCATGTTTACAATGTGGGCATATTAATTGTTCCAATACATGATCAAATTCCAGCAAGTGATTCTAGAATATATTAATAAATATACAGAATTTTGATAAAAATTCAAGAACTGAATCTGATTCAGATGATTTAAGTAGGAAATTAAATTTTATAACACACTTGTACAGTAAATTTGTGTGAATTTGTTAGGATGCAACTTGCTTGTGAGTCATCAGATTTATTTTCAACTTATAACCATTATTGATTACAGTTCTTTGAACAAAACTGGTTTTAGTAAATTCCTGAACTGTTGCATTTTGGTAGAAGTTGCAATCTGAAATAATAGAAAATTTAAGTCACATGTAAGAGTAAGAAGTCACACTAGCCATATGCTCTGTGTGTATATTCATGTATACTCTTAAAAAATAAATAAACTGCATTTTTTTATTTAAATCATATTATGACTATACTGCACTCAGTACAGCATTTTAAATTGTCCTAAAAGTGTACCTTTGCATGGCGGCATATGTCTGGAACATTGAATATGTTGCGATTCTTGATAGCTGGCATGAAATCAACGATAGGAACATTAAAGTAGAATCTAAACACGAAGTCCTTTATTGCAACTAATGCATCTACTTTGACTGGTATACAGCCTGTAATTAAACCAAACAATATTACACAGCGACAATGTTACTAATGTAGCTATATTAGCCCTTTAGCAAAGCCAATGCTTATTACAGTTGCTGCACCTATATGACTTTTGTATATTAACCTCTAAATGAAAAAATTGAATGTCATTGAATTTCCAGTATACATTATGAGAATTTTTTGAACTTTGACCTCAAAATGACATCTTAACATAAGAACCTAATTTCTGAAAGTTTCCCAATTTTGAGATTTTTTTTGTCTCTAGATGACCTTTTGACCTCAAGGTCAACTCTCCCAAACCTGGGGTTGTCATACGCAAGTAACTTAAGGAAGGTTAAAATTTATTTCCAGATGCACGCGCTATAATTATCTCTGCTCTCTACATATGCACGTTCTGCTACAAGTCATTCGCTTATCTCCACAAGAAAGTGAGAATGTTCCACTGAGCACTGTTGCTTGCAGTGAAGTAGGAACAATATAATTCATTCCGCGCATTCGCTTCACTTTCAATTGTAAATTTTAGAAAGTTGTTCTATTAGATCATGTAAATTAGAGCTTACTTTTGCACATATGGCATACTCAAACTATTTTGACGTTTTTTAGGAATAACATATTTTCAAGCGAAAAATGGGGGATTTATAAGAGTTATATGGAAAAAGATTATTACTTAAAATGGAGGCAAAAAACGAAATATGCCTTAGTCCATATTAACTAATTTTACCAAAAAATTAGATCATTCTTCTCGTTGAACGCACAGAAATTTAGTTGAAGTAGGTGAAATTTATAGCACAAGTAAGCATTCACCTATGGATCACATGATCATTTAGCCAAAAGCAGTGAGTGCCACATACAGTCATACAATTATTAACAAACACGCATTAAAATAAAAAAATTTAACCTTTTTAGTTAATATTTAGAAATATCAAAAAAAAAATTTGCAGCGCCCCATGGCGAAATTGGTGAAGACCCGCCTTAAGTTACTTACTAAGTTAAATAAGTCTGTAAGACTATCCAGTCTCAACTTACAGCATATTTCCTCAGTCTTTAATTTAATTGAAAAGATGCCAGAAAATAAAAATGTCACCTTTAAAGGCTTTTAGTACCTAAATATCCTCAAAATGACCTCTTTATTTGAAAGCATCATTTTGGAATATTTCAAGCAATGTTAAAAATGTAACCTTTAACTTCGCAATGACCAACCCAAGAGTCATCTCTCAATAGCTATGTCCTACTTCTATACGAGTTACAACTGAATATTGGAGGGTAGTGAAGAGAAAAAACGTACAAATTAATCCAATAGACTTGCTTGCTGCCTTATAACGGCAACCTTAATTAGAGCAATTAATGCAGGACTAGCTAAATGCTGTTAGTCATGTACTATGATGTTTATCGACTAAAACTAAACTAGTATAACTGTATTTTAATACAGATAACGTATGATGCTAGGAGGCAATTAAATCTAGTATCATAGGTTATCTGTAAAAATAATTAAGCCTTAATTGTTACTTCATGCCATTAGACTTATAGACAGAGACAGTTTTGATTTATATTTGTTATTCTAGAAAATGGATATTTAATGTAAATTTTAGGCACAGATGGATCGATAGCCCACTTTTACTATATGTTTTCTAAAAACAGTAAAGATAAAGAAATATGCTGGCCCAACATATACAGTGAAGACAAAATACACATACCTTCTTGAACATATGCTGTTATTGATCGTCCACCACCTGGTCCACCAGCATTCAGTTCATACAAAAATTTGTCCGTGACAATTGCATCACCACCTAAATGTGCTTTCCCAAGATATTTTGCACCTTCTGTAAATAGCATGATGCAGTATTTAAGTCACCAAGCCCTTGAAATATGATTAGAGCTATCCACAACTTTGAAATTGTACCTATAGTCTCTATATTGTTTTTGTACCTGAATTTTGGAAATCCGGTCTATACTAGAGATTTGGGATTTCAGAGTTTCTATGCACAATCTGCTTTAAATTAATACAATTGAATATAAATAGCTGTAATCCAACCTACCTTGTACTACATGTATGTTATTCATTGGGCTTCATCATATTGCCCAGTTGGGAAAATCAGAAGTAATATTAGCCCCACATTAAAATTAAGATGGAAAATAATGTTTAATATTAAATGAAAAAAAATCGTAAGTTCACCAAAAACATACCTTAGAAATACTAAGTGAAAATTAAGCTTTTTAGTTGCAAGATTAAAAAAATAGCTTATTTGTTTACACTCACTGGTGGTAATGCGTGATCACTACAGAAATATGCGACAAGACTTCAAAGGAAATTGGAACGTATAATAATTGAGACAAAAGATCATAACACTTGGGTCTTTTGTGTGTTTGTCTGATTTTTTTCCTTTGATATTATTTTAAATATTTTGTTTATGAGTTGCCTATCTAATCATAAATTTCATTTATTGTGAAGATTTTTTAATTTAGTCATTGAAAATTCTAATAAATGTACATGCATGGCCAATTCTCAAAATGTATCCAAAACACCACAATTTTACACTTTTAAAATATGTCGCCATAGGAACCATAAAAGCTTTGTTATATATTAAATCGATGTCTTAGAAGTAACACATGGTGATTCTATTGCAGTGGGCTATCAAACAGAATTATTTAAGGCTAAGCGAGACACTCGTGGCTGTTTTAAATAAAAATTCGAGAAAAATCTGTAAAACACTTTTTGTACACAAACTAAATATTTTCTGAAACTTAAACATTCAGGCTATGTTATGAATGATGTATTTTCAGACTCATCAATGCAATACACGAAACTTAATTAGCGTTTAACAGTACTTCATAAAAACCATTAGGTACATCCTACTGGAAAACCTGGCGGATCAAAATTAGAGCTAACTACATTTTAGAAAAGTAATTGATACTCTAATAATTTGTTTGGAGCATTTTTAAATCGCACCGGTACTTTTGATTATATAATGAATGTATGTTTTTGGCAAATAAAAAGTGAATCTTTTTTTAAATATTTATTAATAATTCAAAAATTACATCATACAATTAGATCATAACAAATAAAGATATATCAGTTGTGGTGAAGTATGCCAAATTTCAAGAGGATTGGAAGGAACACATTCAAGTTACGTTGTACCTTGTACAGAGCTTTGAAGCAAATTCAAATTTTACAGCAGGAGCAAAAAAACTCTTTCAAGCATTTCAAACAGAATACAAGGGAATTTATTATATGAACAAATGCTTTTTGAATTTTTTTTTGCACTCAAACTTATATTAAGGTTTAGAAAAATATTGTATATCTTTAAATTAAGTTTGCTGATTTTGAGAAATTAATCACTAAAGTATTTTAGATATTACTTGTTTTTGGCATGAAAACTAGAGTTCCAGCAGGACAACCTGTCAATCAGGACTTCTAGCAGAGCAACCTGTCAAACAAGTTTAATGATTTATACTTGCTGTGCTTCCGAATTTAAATTCTTAGCTTTAGTTTTCACGTGTATTCGGAAAATAATCGAGAATTTGATGAAATTGTGGACGCAGTTTCTAAATACATTACATCTTCATCACCATCATTTGCCTTCTTTCTTTTTTTGTATTAACTAACCAGAAATTATGATCGCTCTTGATGAAATGTTCCTTTATTTTTTCTAAACATTTCAAAAATGCCGCTATATAAAATTATCTGGACGTCATGGTCTCTGCCTGACAAAGGAATATTCCAATACATGGGGTACAGCACATTATAAATGTTGTGTTATACATATTTTTCACATAAAATGTTACAAAACATACTTATACGGAAACATGAAATTAGATGAAAAGCACAAACGGTAAATGACTGGATGTTCCAAGCGCTACATGGTTGTTCCTGTTTCTATACCAGTACTCATCCATACAACAGGTAATACGATAAAGCGGTAATTGTCAATTATTCACTATGGAGACAGAAAAGTGGGTGTATATCAAACATGTTATCATCGCTGATAATAACTTCCGTTTTAGGTTTGACAGAAATTATATATTTAATTTAAAAAACCAATAAAGTGTGGTGCCACAAAATTTTATGCAATAAAGGTGCTGCCTTTTGTCCTATGCACACAAAAATCAGAAAAATTAGTATTTTATCGTCACGAGGGTCTAGCTTAGCCTTATAATCAAGCATAGTTCAGACATCATGTTCATACTGAAAAGCTCTTGATTTACAAAAAATATTTTATTTAAAATAAGATTGAGTTCTTTATGATCATGAGGAGAAACTGTTAAATAGTGGTAAAACAGATATGCAAAAGCAAAAAGCATTTGTTATTTTTTAAACAGGCAAAGTTTTATCATTATCATACATTGAATAGGAACTATACAGAGTTGTGCATAGAAACTTCCTCATCTGTAAGAGTGGGAGATAGATATGGGAAATCTGTAACTAGTTTTGAAAATTAGAAGACGCTTTTCAACATCATAAGTCAAAAACAGAAGAATAAGGCTTGATTGTACATGAAATAAGAAAATTCATTGACTGTTCACCGATTTTTATACAGAATTTTGACACATTAATCTGCCTTGTTCTAAACAATCCATTTGGCTATAGTAAGTTGTCCAAACTAATTAGCTGAGAGGCGATATAATTTTTTTCTTAGTTTTTTTTTACCTTGAATACATTGCTGTGTCATATTATCTACTCTGCTGATTGCACAGACACCATCTTGAATCATATATGAGATGCCCTACAAAAAAACCGCTTGAGCAGGAGAGAATATAGGACAAAAGCATTTAAGACACTGACAGTAATCTACATGGCATGTGCTAAGATTTAATTGTTACGAAGCCCCACTCCAAGATCTGATGAACTGCAACAGTTTAGTAATCTGTTTTGCTATTTATTTATTCTTCTTACACTTTCATCGTGTTATTATTTTATTGGTATTTACATGTACAGCCCCTGTCAGTGAATTTTTGTAATTTAATACTACATTTTTTCAAATAAATGCCCATCTCCCTATTAAATACTCTACCCAAATATACGCCCCTCCTAGCAGTCTGAAAAGCTAAATTGACACCTATCAAATAAATACCCATAAAAGTGGATAACAAAATAAGTTTTCTTTGAATTATTTGTTGGCTATTGAATTTTAGTAATAATTCGTTAGTAGAATTAGAGGATGGTAATTTGGCATATGCTGTACACTATTGCACAAGGGTTTGTTGACACTACATACGAATATAGTAACATCAGGCAGTTTTTTTGGGGAGGCTTGGCTATAATTTTGGGTGTTTTGTAATGTAAACTTGTACTTTCTGGTAAAAAGCAACCAAATTCCTGAAATCATTACATTTTTTTAAAAATCGATAATTTGAATTTGGTCCTATTTGCCAGTACGATTCATTGTTAGGTTTGGTACTATCACGATTATCTCAAAATCAGTATGGTCAAGACTGCACAAAAAAATTAACTGGTATTAGAGGATATGTACACTTACATCATATAATAATTTGGGAAATGTTGCCCTATTTTATATTTGCATGAACATTACAACATTTTTCAATAGAGTTGGATTGGATATCTATTGGACAGGTGTACTTATGCCACAAACTAATGCGAATAATTTTGAGTTTAATTTTAACTTCTTATCAAGTACGATAAACTTATATTTGTGTGATACTGTAATATTTTTTTTAGATGTTTTTTATTAAACATTGATTACAAAATATAAAGCTCATGTGTTGAATTTACTAACCTTCTTAAAATCTGATATGACTGTCGTAACATTGGTTTTCAATGGAAATAATGGTGAAAATGTGGTTAGGTTCATCTGCATATATTGTATCTTATTAACATAATCATATACAATTCTGCCTGTTCCATTAGATCCTGCCATGGCTGTTTGCGGACGAGGTGTCAGGAGACCATAATCTATCAGCATTCCTGCTTCAAACTGGTCAGGCACACAGCATGGTTTTTGAGCAGCTATTGCCACAATAAATGTACTCCATATAATAATTCTAAACATGATGTCCATCGCTATAAACAGAGTGGCACATGTACATGCCATTACTTCTAAACATAATGAAAAAATGCTTTATGCTATTTTTAGGTTTAGAAGAGAAACTGGCAGTTTACAAGGTTAGGAATAAAAGAAGTTGAATTTTATTACAACATTACAAATAGTATAAACATTTTAAATGATTTGTTCAAATATAAAACTGCTAAATATTAAGTAAATATTGGCATCACAACATGAATATAACCATGTTTTGTGCAACAACAAAATTGCATGGAACTAAATAATTTTACCCGAAATGTTTTATTTAAGGCTTATTGGTCTCAAATGCTGCTTCCAGCTGGAGGCACAGACTATTATAACTGTTCTTTGGACCTGGGTTATAATTATCTAGTTTTATATATCACATTACATGCATATTATCTATGTATTTACTCAACAAACTGACAAAAAGATTTCTGAAAATGGAAAATGTAGAGTCGATGTAGTTCAATTTGAATTTGTTATGAGAAGTCATGTTACTACCAACTGCAATGACATGCGACTATGTGATATATTACACCACTCTTGCCAAGTATAACTTATTGATAAATTTAAATATATGTCACTTTAATTGTATTTGTATGCAAATTGATGGTTGATAAACAATCATGTTTACAATGTGAGCACATATTTTTATTCTAAGAGCAAAAATTCAAGAAACTGATTATGATTTCTATGTGATATATTGCACCACTCTGGCCAAGTATGACCCGGGGAGCACTTGGCAAAAAAGTTGGTAAGGGTGTGCAGCCCAGGGTAAACACCCTGACTCTGTGGTAAATAAAGATCACCAAAAATATATCCTGTCGTAAATGAAAAAACATGAAAAACATACCGTAAATAAATATGGAAAAATTTACAAACCTTAATTTTTCATAACTGTCATAAATGCGTTTTCCAAGAAATACACTCTGTGGTAAACGAATGTTTTGAAAATATACCCTGTGGTAAATATCCAACAAAAAAGTATACCCTGTGGTAAAAAAGGCGTTAAGTGTGAAAAATATACCGTGGTAAATGCGGGAGCTGAAAATAGGGAGCCTATTGGGTGGTACACATATAGTGACTTTGCATAACAGTACCCCCCCCGGGAGTATCACTTATTGATAAATTTAAATATATGTCACTTTAATTGTATTTGTATACAAATTGATGGTTGTTAAACAAATCATGTTTACAAAGTGAGAGCATATTTTTATTCTAAGCGCAAAAATTCAAGAAATTGATTATGATTTCCATTCTATATTAAATTTTATAACACAGGCTGGTATATAGTAAATTTGAATTAAGTTCATATGTGTTATTTATGACTTCATTCAAAATATTACGATGCAATTTGCTTGTGAATCATCAGATTTATTTCCAATTTAACCATTTAATTATTACAGTTCTTTGAACAAAACTGGTTTTGGTAAATTCCTGGGCCGTTGCATTTTGGTAGAAGCGGCATTCTGAAATAATAAAGCAGTTAATGCAGTTTTTGTATAATTTATATTATAATTAATGCGCACAGTTATACAGCAATTAATTTGTCCTGAAAGTGTCACAGTGAAGACTGGGGGAAATTTTTAAAATAGGATTTTGATGCTGAAGATTAAGTTTTATTCCACAGGATTCAGATATAAGAAAGGTCAGGACAGTTATGAAAAGATATAAATGAAGTATATAATGGAGTGTATGTAATTTTCTAATATCAAAAATATAAACAAATGTTTGGATATAAAGAGGATATTTTAAAATTATTCATATATAACATGAGTTACAAGCAATAACAATTTTTTGTAGCTTTTTCAACACATCCATACATAAATGATTTTTGCTGTGAATGCGACAATTTTTTCTCTTGACTTTTTATTAACACTAACACTGCATAGAATTTGAATTTTTTCAGCTACTACTAAACCTGCCACTAATAGCACTGAATCTCTTATTTCATTCAAGTTGGGGTCCTTACAGTTTTCACTACACAGGGTATATATGAACATGTTTTCCTATTAAATTAATGCTCTATATTAAACTGAAGTCCACAAAATTATAAACTTTCTAAAATATTAACCCAATGAGAGAAAAGAGTACTAGAACTTCGTGACAATAACATATTTTGCGACTAGGTGTCACTGAGAAAGTAGATAGTGCCATTTTTGTCGGCTGACATTAATTATGCACTTTTACCATTTTTACCTGTAAGGTGTTGCAAGTGTAATGTGACTAAGTACCCTTTGATGATTAAACTGACGAGTAGCAAAATTCACAGCTGTATGAGCTCAAGTTACTATACAACGTGATCGAAGCTGATATGCCCATTTAACATAAAGACTGAAAAAAACATATTTACCTGATTGCATATGTCTGGAATGTCGAAAATTTTAGGATTTCGGATGGCTGGTACAAAATTAACAAATGGTACTGTGTAGAATGTTCCACTGTCTTGATTAACACTGCCAAAAAAGGCTTCTATCTTTGTTGGTAAACATCCTACAAAAAACAAAAAAAATGCAATCTATGTCATGCCAGAATCCTTTATCACATATATACTAAGTATATACATCAGCTATATTATTCTGACTAAAAGGTAAAGATTAGTTTTAAAGAACTTATCAATCAACTTGAATATGATTGTTAAGAGTGGATACTGCCATGGCCTTGGCACATTTTAGTGTTTTTTACATATGTTTTGGGTCTTGTTTTAAAGTTTAAAGCTGTTGACGAGATGCTTCATATTCATAGAAAATCCTCAAGAAAAGGGGGAGAACTTAAGTACTAGATGTACATTGTGCCAAATTCACCATACCAGTGAATATTAAGGTGGCTAGTCCCTTTCAGGTATTCACATTCACACTATACTTTGAGGGTAATTTTGGATTGTTAATTTGAGATAGACTTATAAACTTTTGGAAACTAAGGTATACTTACTAATGAAAATTTCTTCAAAACCCCTACAGATACAAAGCTGAAACTTAGCTAAAATCTACTTCCAACAGAACCTAATAAATATCTTAGGTTTTCAAAATTTTGCACCATTTTTATATTATAATAAAAATGGTGCAAGATTTTGTTGCTTCTAAATATATGGGTGTCAGGAAGAATGACATTTTTTTTGGCTATATTGAATTTAGAACTCATAACTTTTGAATAAAAATAAAAGCAAAATAATTTTTAAAATTTGAGACAGTCTGTTAGAGATCTATTTGAAGTTTTAGCTTTGTATCTGTAGTGGTGTTGCACTAATAATTTTTTTGAATTTTTGTGTTTTGAAAAAAGTGGGTGTTAATCCAAAATGATTCCCTTGCTGATTAAATAATCATATGTTAGATAGGAAAAGTTTAAGTTACTACCTTTCCAAAAATGAGGATACTTTTGCTATGTTATCTTTTCATTTAAATTTGACAAGGAGTTTATTATAATTCCAAGAAGGTGAGATGAACGGTACTTGCTCCCTTAAACATATGATATCTAAGAAACAAATACCTTAATATCCTACCTTCCATTCCAACATATGCAGTTACTGTGAGTCCTTGATCAGGGAGTTGATACCAAAACTTTTGAGTAACAATTGCATTTCCACCCAAATTAGCTTGTCCAAGATAGGTGGCAGTGTCTGCAAATAACAATATTATATAATATTTATAATGTAGTAAAAATGAATCAACATCATGATGGCACACAAACAATTGAAGAATTTGAATATAGTTTAAAAAACAACAGTTGCTTTATTTTGATTGTATAAATCAAATACTAGTTCCATCAGCAAGTTTCATTAAAACTTTTTACAAACACTATGTGGGTCAAAAAAAGTAATGTAACCAGGACCATTCTGTTAAGCTGTTTCTGTAACATCATATGAAGGTTTTATCTACACAAGCAAATTTAAGTCTGCATGATTTCCCTTGAACTCATTACAGTAACTTCCATATGCTGAGGTAATTACAGTGATATTTTTCTTAGTTCTTTTTTAGTATACCTGGAACACACTGCTGTGTCATATCGTCTGTACTCTGATGTTCACATTTTCCATCTTGAATCTGGTAACTGATGTGCTGCAAAATCATTATTCTAGAGTTAACTAAACATTGTCAGATTTTTCAAACTTCTTTTTTGCTTGAAAAAGCCCATATATTGCATTAAATGTATTCTAGGCTAAACAGGAATACCATGCTACATAAACAGCATCATTGCGGCATCAGACTATTTGCATGCACTTACAGGTTATGAACTCATACTTTCCCACAATTTTGCGTTTTTATGAATTAATGGCGTGGGTGTGTACATTTTCTGTGTTCATTCATAAAACTTTGAATTGAGGTAACTTATGAGTTGGACTAGTGGTGCCATACAAAAAGAAAAGGAATTTACTAGTCAATTTAGTACACAACCATAATTCAAAATCTTAGTCTTGGAGTTTTCATCATTTTGATGCCATCAGTGGTGATAACAACTTTTGAGAAGCATGCTTTATAATTTGTTTCTGAGTCTGACTATTACACAAAGTCACCCAGAACTAAATTAGTATCTAATTATGTGACCAAATTGGAAAATAATTTAAACTAAGTGGTACTTTAAAATAATTATAATAAATAATAACATTTTAAAATCGAATTCATTCTACTAACGTTTCCATAAACTGATATGACTGTTGTGGATTGTGTTGCCGGTTTTGGAATCAATGGTGAATATTCAGTAATATTCATCTGCAGGTATTGTCTCTGATTAGTATAATCATATACAATTTTCCAAGTTCCATTAAATACTGCCATTGCTGTATTGGGTCTATTCTGATCTATAAATACTGTGCCCATATCAACCATCATTAAGGCTTCAAACTGGTCCGGCACACAGCATGGTTTCTGACTAGCTACCAAGGTAGTGAAAGCACACCATAGAATTAATTTAAGCATGATCTTTACTGACACTTCCTATAATGAAATTGGACAGGATTTATTATAAATATTTGATATTACCTCTTGATCAGAAAATATACCTATAAAGATGTTCAGTGAAATTTTTCCTTATAAATATGTTAATGTTTCTAATTTATTACAAACAAAAAACTTCATTTAAAAAAATAAACTAAATTATATCTGCAAAGGAATTTGGATATATTTTGTAACCACATGTAGTTGTCAACATTTTAAACTAGAGAATGAACATACCATAGACATGAAAAATTCTCACCTGAAAATATCTTTATATGTGTGATGTTTGGCGAGTTCTTTTAATCAAAGCTTGTCAGGAAGACTTACAGTACACTCTATAAAGTACTTAATATTTACATACCCTTGATATTTATATACCCTCGATATTTGTTGCTATCTAGAAGACCTTTGTTATCCAGCTATCTATTATACTTGATACAGCGTACACAGATGATAATTTTACACATTCATGATTATATATCCCTAAATGTATTATAATCTCTTCATGTACTTTTACACAATAAACATACATGTAAATAATACAAAATGATCGCAAAGAAGTTAAAGTAAGTAAAAAAAAAATGCAATTTAACAACTTATACTTAATGTTTCTAGTTTCCGTATGTTTACTCTTTATAATTAGCAAATCAAATATTTTTCTTATGATCGTAATCTTCAAAGTTTTTGGATCGGCAGTAAATAAACTTGCATTTTTTATCACTCATCAGTAAGCAAATTAATGATAGACAGATCATTTTGTGTCCACAGTCTGCTAAACTCTTCAATATAAGGTTGAACTATTTCATCGTCATTAGTAATCAAAAGGTTTTCATTATTTCCCATTATTGCTTGCTGCGTCCAGTTAAATGAACCATTAATCAATGCTTTTCTGTCAATTAGGACAAACTTATGATGCATAAAGTAAGCGGTGCGCCCAGGTCTTACTTGAATACCTGTAAAATTTTTAATCATTATTAGTATCTGTAACTCAGCTACAAATCTTAAAGTTAATGTCACACCAAAAATAAAAGTTGTTTAACATGCAAAAGTCCTCAAAAACCGGGTTGGTCGGGCTTTTTTTATAGTGCTAAAAGAAAAGAAAAAATCATATTTTGAGTCAGAATTTGTGTGAGTTGGGTTTTGTCTTTCCTGATTTTTTTACAAACAAAATTATAATGTCGAAATTTGAAGCAGTCAAACAAGGTTTACTTTTGGTCTCGCATAATTCAACAATTAATCATTCAAGTAAAAATATCCTTCATTTAATTATAAATTATTTGTTTCGTAATACATCAATTCATATGTTTCAAAGCCATTTCACTTCCTCCATAAATTGCAATAACAGCAGTGTTCTTAGAAAAATACAAATCAGACTTTCGAATCTTATTGAATGGTCAGTAATTATTTAAGGAACTCACTGTTGGGCCACATTTGAATATGTTAAGAAATTTTTATACAAAATTGTTACAGCATGCAATATCATATTTACATATATTTATTTGCCCATAAAAAATCTAATTAATAGCAGAAACAGAATACATAGTACATGTCGCATACCAACCTAATCTAATTCTTATCCTCATGTGTTTTCTTGCTGTTAATTTTAAAACCATCAAGATATTATGGGCAATCAGAGAACATATATTTTTTTATCAGTTTATGACTGAGGACAAGAATTAGACTAATTACACCTCATATAATTATTCAACTGGGGGGGGATCAGGGAAAGATTTGTGAAGTTGCAGAATTTAAAAAAAAATTAATAGACATTCAAGTAAAAGTTTTATAGTAACATTCACAATTAAAGGTTTTCCCCGGGGTTTTTCCCAAGCCCAGGTGGGCAGTCAATATGAAAGTGGGTACCCATGTTCCAACATGGCTTTTTCACAAGAGCCCCCTAACGAAGTGAAATTCTGCAAAAATACACCCCTAAGGAAGTGACCGTATTTGCACCCCTAACGAAGTGAAATTTTAATGATTATCCTAACGAAGTGAAACTTCCAAGCAACACTCCTAACGAAGCGTCACACCTCCGAAAAACCACCCCTTTACGTGATTTTAGCTAAAAACAACAGACCCTAAGCGCATAATGTGCGTAACACACGTTATGCGCCAGCGGTTCAAAAAACATACCCTTTCACGCGAAATTTTGTTGGAACATACGTACCCACTTTCATATTGACTGCCCCCCTGGGTTCCCAAGATGCCACAATTTGATGCCAGTCAATGGTGGGCAGTTGTGTACACCACATACAGTACCTTCACTCCTAAACTTCCCAATTTGTGATCCTGAAGCATCAGCTTGTTCATTATCGACAATAACTTTAACAGTTATTCCTCTTTTATGTAGCTCTACTATTGCATCTCCAAGTTCAGGACATGTTATTGTGAATACACATACATCCACATTGTGTTCTGCTGCTGTGAGACACCTATGAAGTTTACTTAATGACGTTTTCTCATGAGTGTAAGGACAGTAAGTTTTTTTGCATCCAGAGGGACTGTTGTATTTCTTGCAAGCGATCTTTTTATCGGGAAAGAACAGAACTTCGTGAAAAACAGTTTCTGATTCCGATTTTTTGTTTAATTTCTTTTCAACGGACTTTTGTTTTTCTTTCCTATTCCTGTACCAAGTCATGGCATAATAAATACCTTCAATCGCTAAGCTGCTAGCTAAAGCAATTCCTACAGCTGCTTTAAAATTCACTCCCGGCATTGCTTCTTCTCATCTAATTTAGACAAGCACAAAAAATATATATTTTCTTTTTTTCGCGTGAACTCGATGGGCGCAGCCATATTGTAAAATGACATCATTTCCGCTTGACGTTTCAACATGGCAGACGACAGCAGAATTGTAAGTAATGTTTTGTATTTAGTGGAATTTTGTTATTGTAAGTTTCAATTTGAAAATGCTATTATTTTTTACAGGGTTTAATGGATGGCACAGAAGATGTAGCATTGGATTTTGGTGAGGAAGATGAATTCAGAAGAACAAAAAATATAAGATTTAGGTAGGTAATTCAATTTGTGGTAGTTTAATTAGTATTTTTAAATTACTATTTAAAAATAGTGCCATTTTGTTGATGATTTATTGGGAAAATTCTGATTTGGAGTTCTGATGTCACAAGTTCGTGCTTCGCCTTTGAAAAAATCTGATTGGCAAAGAGGCGAAGTACAAACCCATGACATCAGGACTACTGAGTACTGGTTTGCTATTTGTTGGACTTCGTTTAACTTCCTGGATGGCTGTATATGTTACAGGTAAATACTATATCACATAGTAAACTTGGAAGCTGTAAAAAATGGAAACCCAATATATCATACAAACGTTACTTCAGTTTGAATGACAGTGCCCAGAACAAGCACATAAATTCTGCAATGTTATTATTTTTTTAAAAAGTAAAATAAGAATATGACTAAGTAGTTTCATTCTCATGACATTCCAACTTTATTTGGTATGCAAGCCGGATTAATTTTATTGTTTTCCATGGTGCATACTGCTATAACCAGCAAGGCAGACACTGGCTACTACCACACTTTATACATGCAGCAGTGATCCAAGTAGTGTGTACTGTTTTGTAGGATTTTAATAATATGCAAACATGTAAGCAAACTTTGCTGATATTGGCTCTTGTTGTCTGTTATGCTAATTCACGGAAAATCTGTCAAACTTGAATATTACGCCTACAATAACATTATGTTTTATATTTACTTGCAGAAATCCAATGATAGCAGTGTGTCAGATTTTATTTCGAGTCGGTGCATTCCTCGCATTTATGTTGTGTAATTGGTTTAGTGACAGTTTTATAGCCAGTTTTGTAGTCATCACCATACTCCTTTCACTAGACTTTTGGGTTGTCAAAAATATAACAGGTAATATTCTCCAATTTTCAAAATCACTGCAAATTCATTTGAAGTCACACGGACTTAAAAATGAACATTAATAAAAGCTACCAATTGTCATGTCTGATGTCCACCTGTAATAGTGCTTGTCAACTGATTTTTGTTGTCGTGTTCATGATATAATCTTATTTTCTGTGTTACAGCCAAGTAGTGATCACATCTTTAGATGTTGCATATTTTCTGTAGATCAGAAGGTTTGGTCTTGGATACTTGTCAATTTCACTTCTAATGCAGCTATTTAATTGAAGACCTCTTGTACTGTCAAGGATTATACAAACTTGTTTGCTTATAATAGTATCTGCTTAAGATATCATGCTATAATTATATTTATTATGGCTACTTGTTCTGTGGTAGAACAGCAGAGGCATTTAAAACTAAGTCCATTATAGGTCGTTTTCTTGTTGGTCTACGGTGGTGGAACAAAGTGGATGAGGATGGTAACAGTCAGTGGATCTATGAATCTCGAAAAGTAAGTTCTGAAATTTTTTTGTTAATGTTCTTTTAAATCTGGTACAGAATTAAATAAATTTTAGTGTGAAGACTATGCGGTAAGCTGGCACTGATGAAGCTGTCATGGGGGTGGTAATTTTGAAACTTTGATAGTATGCTCAGCCTCTGCAATTGACGTAATGTAAGTAGTGGGAATGTAACCAGTGTGAATGTTTTTACATGTTTTAATATGATTATTATTATTATCATATAGGTATTACTTGCAGAAAAGAAACATAATTGGAAATATGGTACTAAAGTTGTCACAAATAAAATATAGTTTTTCATTTATTTTCGAGTGAGTTGTACGCATAAATGTACAACAATTTAAACTGTTTTAAAATGTATTATTTGCTAGTTGCTTGTTCCAGTACATTAGATTTTATTGATTTAGGGACCAAAGAAAAAGTTATTAACAGCAGCCGAGTCCCAACTGTTTTGGTTTTCATTGATCGTCATGGAGATTGTATGGATTGCTTTCTTTTTTGTGGAAATGTTCACTTTTAAGTTTAAGTGGCTAGTAAGTATAGTTTCAATCTTGAAATGGAATATCTGCATGGATTGCACTTCAAGTCTCCAATAATTTAAACCTCGTGCAGAGAACTGCAAAATTTATAGTTCATTGACCAAATGAAAATTGTTGAAATGTTTGGTTTCATGACTAGTGGCACCACCAAAGTGCATGCTAATTATCTATTTTAGAATCTAGGGTTTGAAATTATTTGTTATTGTGAAGTTGATGTAATAAAATTTTTATAGATGTCATATAATTTCTAAATTAAAAGTCTACAAACATAGAAAGTATGTTTCATTCACTTTATTTTAGAAATTGGGTCAAAATGTTATTCTTTGTATTCTTTCAGTTAGTAGTTTGTATGGCAATAATGTTAAACAGTGCAAATGTGTATGGATATATCCGATGTAAAGTAGGAGGCAAGGCAAACTTTTCCAATATAGCTAAAAATTTCATGGGACAACAAGTTTTAAAGTCGGTAAGAGAATTATATTTTCATTGCTAACTTTTGGTAGCTTACATGTTGAACAAGCAGTATACACTTTAAAAGTTAAAGTAAATATCTTGGTTGCATTTAGTATTGTTTTCTTAAAAACATGTAATTGCAACAACTTCCTGACATAGAGATATGATGCCATTTGAAAAATCAATTACAAAGATCTGCTGTATGCATCGATCTTGTTACCAGTGACAACATTTGTTAATGTCAGCAGCACAATTTGTAACAAAATTATTGACTTTTGTAAAATGTTACTCTTAAGACTGTTTCATCTTGACTTTGCAATTCTCACTACAAATGTAAACTTAGAAACATATGGATCATGAAGATACACTTGACTGGGCATATGTTAGTTGTTACCAACAATACAAACTTTCAATTTATGATGCGAGAACTGATGTAGTAGGGTACCCTGACTGCTGTCTAAAAATACTAGGGAAAATATATTTGTAGCTTTAAAAAAGTATAGACGCTATATATTCCTATCAAAAATTTGTTTACGCTACTATTTTTTTTTTCCAGATGATTTCAACTGCAACAAAACAGGCAACAGAAACTGTGTCACAGACAGCATCTGGCAGTCAGGATTCATGAAAGTCAGAAAATTATAAGACTATTTCTAGAAGCTCCATATGTTGGCAGGGTGTTTTCATTATAATCTATGGTTTGAAGCTGCTTGTTTTCTGCTAGTGCAATTGTGGCAAAATATTATGAACTTTCTTTTAATTTACCAACAACTCCATATAATCTTAAAGAAGCAATGTTGTTGGCAGAAACATTAACTGATACCCTGTATGTAACTATAAAGACACTCTAGTAACAAAATGTTACCAAATATGTAATTATTATAAACACTTGTACATACATTAATTATATATATTTATTGTACTACTGTTTGCTGTCATTCTAGTCTTCTGCATCTCGATGCCATAGCATATATTCATCTTTATTGGTTAGTTCAAAAACCAGCTACTAATTACTGCAGAATATTATCAATGGTCCTAACCTATTATCACCGCAGGTAAGCACAAGGCACACAGATGAACGATTACCCATTAATAACCAACATTTTATTTCTTGTAAAACTTGTCCGAATGCATCGTGTACAAATATACATTTTAGAAAACATGTAAAATTCAACATGATTTGCGTTGTACTAATAATCTGTTCAAATCAGTCTTTAAGACAATGGTTGCAAAAACTTTGTAGTATATGCTTGTAGCTAGTTCCTTCCCTACCTTTGAGAAGAGTTGTGACTTTCTCGAGATTTGTAACCATTCAAAACACATTTTTTGACTGGGTTTGCTTAAACAAATATAAATAAATATTTTAAGAAATACATGCTATTAAATTTGTACATGTAAATCATGTTTGAATAAGACAAATTATAACACATTCTATACTTCATAAAGAAATCATATATTTTGTGTGTTGCGAAGATAACTGGTTGGAACTATTATCAACATTACGGTTTGACAAGAACAAAGTGCACTTTCTAACGTGTACAATATTGGCAAGTTTCACTACTCACAATGTTATTATTCATAGATACTAGAGTGAAACAGCTGGAGAAAAGGTGTGATAATTATGTTACTAAGGTAAGACCAAAAATAAGCCTTGTTTAATGGCACAATCACTTTAAATTTCGGCGTTTTGATTTTTATTTGTAAAAAAATCAGAAAAGACAAAAACCCAACTAGCACACATTCTTGCAGTGTTGTCTGATTCACTTTTAACACTAAAAAAAGCCCGACCAATTCGGTTTTTAAGGGCTTTCGCATGTTAAACACGTTTTTAAAATAAAAAACAGCCCTAGTGACTCAGTTTTTGACGGCTTTCGCCCGTTAAACAACTTTTATTTCTGGTGTGACCTAAGGGATAAAGTATTCAAATTCCTATTTAGTACAGATTCAAGTATATTTATTTTGCGTGTATCTCTGAGAAAGCAAAAAATATGACCAATGTCTCCCCAAAGATAATTATTTTCTGACTAAAATTAGCTCGAGTTACAAAATTGTGCTTGAAGCTCTTTTCTATATCAAAGTAAGGATTACAATAGGCAGCACTGGGACACTGAGAGGAGTGAGTTTGTTCAGTCCGAAGTTTTTTCTACTGCTTGTCTATATTGTGACCATGGATGGTTTGGAGAATCAAATTCCATTTGCTGAAGCCACATTTTATAATATAGCATGAAATCCCTGAATCCAATCTTAAAAAACTTTGACTTGAAATATGTTGGAACATTGCCTGTTCTCTCCTGAAAGAAAGTTATACAGTTATTTACTAATGTTGCATTTTCAAATTACATTATGTGGTTGAATACTTCAAAGTGTCATTTTCATTACCTCAGCCAACACCGACTCAAAGTTTTAAGCCCAATGATGAAAATGTTAAAAAAATTTCACTGGAATTAATTCGATATAATTGTACTGTGTCGGTTTAAAATATGATGCTGGTTATTTCAAATTTAATTGATATCTTTTGTTTTTGTTACACTGAACATTGCCCTGCAGTTTAAGACTCAACATTCATAAAACAATAACAAAAGTAGCTTTTTATTACTAACCATGCCTGGCAAAATACCAAGTAGGCAATTCAAAATCTAGATTAGGTGATTTTGAACTTGTCTGTACGATAAACCTACTACCTGCTATTATAATTCTGACTGTATGTATATAACTGTAAGACTGCTGCTACAAACAATCTTGTATCATTGAATCTATAATAATACCCTAATGTTAAAACGTTATTGCTCCAAAGATTTAGCTTAAGTAAAGACAACAACTTATACATTACACACATGCATACTATACTAACCCCCTCAATCAGTAGTTTTTTAGCGTAACAAATTTGTTTATCAATTCTTTTCAGTGTTGTCTCATCTGGGAGCACCATGTATTTCTTCATTAGTTTTAAAAGTTCATTTTTGAACACAAAGTCCATTTGGGATCGATACATTAAGATATTGAATATCTCTACATTTGGGATTAATCCTGCATTCTGTAAAAACAAACAGAGAAAAAACATTATTTAATGTTAGTATGCTTGGCTTAATGTGAAAACAAGTGATATTTTCCATATTATGTGGAAAGGTTAATACTGCCATATTCACAGCAAATAAATAAGGGCTGTTCCACTTTTAATTGGAGGGGTGGAAGGCACTTTTTTTTCAGACCCACCACCCAGAATATGAATTTTATTCTGGTACCCACCACCTGGAAT
>JAOXYB010037151.1:0-13621 GCA_028565635.1 Phoronis ovalis | reverse complement strand
TAATAAATAACCGCCGAAACCAAGAAATTCAATGCAAAATGTGTAATAATAGGGGTGGTCCCTTCTCGCTTTCCATATATTTCTTCTATCCCTGTTATATCAAGATTTCTTATGTTAGAACACTGGAAGTCCGCACTGCATCTAAATAGGATCTTGATACAATTTTCAATGCAGATTTTTTTACTTTTGCACGTTTCTTTTAGCATTCATATTCTCGTTTGATACCACGACATCATATATTCTCTTCCATTTTAGTGCTGGTCAGCATAGTGGTAACATTGCTACAGATCATGATAGAAGTGAAGACAAAATTAACGGTGGTTTGAGTGATGCGCAGTCGCACTCAGCGGATGAGAAAATATACCTCCTGGGCGTTGAACAAGACTGGAAACCTTACTCCTATCAGTATGTATTTCATTTGGAATACTGTTTGTACGCAGCGAAGCTTTTTCATTATGACGACCTTAGTACAGCCAATGGGCAAAGTTCACACTTTTTGTAGAGCTTTAATCCTATGTTGCTATCTTTAATATCCGTTTTCCCCCGAGATGTGACGCTTTATTGACTATGAATATCGTACTAAGGAGCGAAATCTCTACTTTTATGCCCCAACTAATAAATTTTGGTCAAATAAATAAAAATAATGCTAAAACCATTTATTATGACACCTTGCATTTCTATTGTCTATGAATCAGTGATTGTTATTTTTCAAAGTATGTTGAATAATCATTTGAACACCGTGTTATTAATTTGCAGAGATGATGGTGGCCATCCAAAAGGCATATATTTTGATGTAATGAAGGAAGTTTGTCAGAGAGCTGGTAAACAATGTCGTTTTGTGCTCCCAAATTCAGTGGACTGCTACTCATCCCTTACAAAACAGGGACCTGGTGGGTAAAATATCTTTATAATCATGTCACGTACAAACGTATGGTATACTTCTACAGCGCTTACATGAGACATGTACATCAGACATTAATTGTCTATATCACTGACACATGCGCAACTCGAATGTATTTAACACTGTATTATATACGGTCGAATTTCGTCTGATGCAGTTGGTTATTTGTTCGAAACGTCAATCTAAAAGAGGTTTACTAAATTGTACTTCAGGTCTACAGAGCCGTTGGTTCGACAGTTGTGCTACATACACACCTACGGTTGATCGAGCGAATGTCTTTAAATTTGCTGGTCAGTTGGTTAAACCACCCAAGTCCTATTTTTACACCAAACCAAGCAGTACATTGGCTGAGAGTGATCTTACTGGCCGTAAAGTTGGTAGGTATATTGAATTATTACGAAAGATTGTATGTTATAATTTCGGAATGACTACATCACTGTACTGGACACATAGACTTACTACGTTGCATGTCCACAGTTTTCAGTACATGATACTATCACATATAGGTGGTATATAGGAATCAGATCTGGGCTCTTCTTTACAGCAGTATTATCAAAGAAATTTAACTAAATTTGTGGAAAACGTTTGAATTATTATA
Organism: Phoronis ovalis; assembly: GCA_028565635.1. Lineage (NCBI taxonomy): Eukaryota > Metazoa > Phoronida > Phoronidae > Phoronis > Phoronis ovalis. The sequence continues at coordinate 12,122 of JAOXYB010037151.1, read as the reverse complement.
GGTTTCTGGAAAGGTTGGTTTGCGGATGCTGGTTGTATCTTTAGACAGATTGGTAACAAGATTTCTGACGATCACATTTTTGAGTATGATTCACCTGCCGAGGCTATTACTGCACTTAACGCTGACGAGGTAAAAACATGATGCATTGTACTGTAAGGTGTTTATGTAGCTTATGGCATAATTCAAAAGAAGTATATATTTTGACCGAATTAGTTCATATATCACCTTCCAGATACTCTCCCTTTTATCCAACTTCTCAATTTCCACTACTCCTATTACCATTTGCAACTCTCACACTGACACACGCACAAAATCCAAAGAGATACCACAAGAAATCGTCCGTTGTTTGCGCATGCATAAATAACGCCATCTGTCAGACAAGTGAAGTGAACATGACTGGAGTAGCGTGAGTTGAAGCTGGAATATCAGGATGGTGATATATGAACTCATTCGGTAGGAATTACATGTATTTCGAAGTTGGCACTTTCACGGTAATTGACTATGCAAGATTCCGTGACTGTTCGCGCAGCTCACAAGTCAGATTATCAAGAGCTAGGGCAGAACGTCATGAACAATGACTATGGTCACAGGTATAATGCAGCATACCAAAGAGTTTGTTTAGCTTTAAGAGTTAGGTACAGTATAAACTAGTCTGAATAAGTCCATCCGTTAGTGTTCCGTATCCTTTCAACTAACGTCTAAGGTTAACCACAGTCAATTTTTGTTTATTATCTCGAAAAGCAGAAGAACGGTAATCGTTTTATTTCTATATAAGGTGCCACGAAAGTCTTGCCACCAATCTTAAATTGCAACTTACAATAATAGGTATAACACTGAACTAAGCGGGTAGGCGGTCGATCACACACACGCTTTGCTGCCAGAATTTATCTATACTCCACTAAGCAAAAAGCAAGCTCCCAGGCGATACCTATTCAAAATGATAGAATAGACGTGGTAGGACGCAGAGAGAAAGGCTCATCTTGGTTGACAAAAGATTAATGACGTAATAATTTCGCTCTTGTTAAATTGAAGGGATATAACAAAAAATTGACTATGGTTAAGCCCAGACGTTAGTTGAGAAGGTACGGAACACTAACGGATGGATTTATTCAGACTGAGTATAAACAAGAAATGCACATTTTTAAATTTAGGTTGACTTCCTGTTTTTTATTGGCACGCTTGACGGCTTTGACGTCCTAAGAAAGCTAAGCACCGAGTTTGAATGTACTCTAGGCTCTTCTGGTATTATGATGAGGAAAGATAATCATATGGATACCTGGTTCGATTCTGCTTTCAATGCTCTGAAGGAAGAGGGAAGATTGAAAGAACTTTGTGATGGAGCTAAGGATAAGCACGGTATGTTTTCAAATGTAGTTGCATCTAAACAGTAGTTATACGTAAACAGATCAATAAACCTGGTACCAACCACTAAAACAATGTTTCGCTTTAACGTTTCCAACAAATGCTACAAAGTAAACAACGGTCATGCATATCTGCGATTATAATCAAATATCGACATATTCATCCTAGGTTCAAGATTTTAGCGACATTGTTGGTAGATCCCGTGCAATTTTTGCAAAGCAACATTTGAATGTTTAATTTCAGGTTATGCTGCCAACTGCGACCTGTAATCCACTTTGGTCAGAAGGCTGATTGCTTCAAGTATCTACAATAAAGTGCTAACCTTGAGTTTTATACTAATTTCCGACTAGAATAAATTAACGTAAACAAACAAAGAAATTATCTGGTATTTCATTTTATATAATGTGTTTATATATAAAATGTGTGTGCGTGCGACTTGGTCATTATATAAATGTATTGCTGACAATAAAACAAAAGCTAAAGTATGAGGCTGTACAATACCAGTACAATCTTCTTAGTCCAATCTAAGATGCTTTGGGTTGCATAGCATACAATACAAAACGAAAAAACGTGAGTATTTTCGACAAAGTGCTTATTAAAAAGCATGATTAACAAGTTCATTCGATTTTTTTTAAACATGTTGAATAATCAATCATAAATTATATATTTGTACGAATTTAAGACACATACAACACCAATTCAAAGTCTTGTTATATTGTCAAGCTGCTCTAAATTTCGAACAAAGGAAAATGGCCGCTATCATTTTGCTTGTTAGGCAGCTGTGCAAGAATGTGACCATGAATGATGACTTTAAACTCGCTCAAAACAAAAACTGTTAACATATAATGCGCACGAGTGTGAATTTATTTCAATATTCAAAGGCTCTGACCCGAAGTACAAAATAATACAGTTCTATACATTACAGAAAAAATAACAATAAAGAACATACAATTATCCTTTTTTACTACAGTCTCATTGAAAAAACGCACGCTTAAATAATTAATAAAAATATTTCTGAAGAAAATTAGCGCTTGTTATTATAGAGTATGCTTTTATTCTTGTAAATTTATAATAATCTCTGCCTGAACAAATTGAGTACAATCCTCCAACCAATCACCACTAAATGTGGCGGCCATATTTAATTAATGCAGTCCGGCCACATAAAATCCGCCAAACCCTTATCGCACGCGACATTTTTTATTATAAGCTTTCTTTTATTGTAAGATGAATGCTACTTTAAGACTAAAAGAAATATTCTGTATGTATGACGTACGTAAAGTGGGAATCGGATTCTGAAGCAGATTCAAAAAAAAAAATCAAAATCCGGTAGCACCTTTAGATAAACATTGTTTGATATTTGTTTCCTTGGCAACAATTTTTCTTTGCTTTGTGTTTTACACGTACACAAAGAGTCTTGCTGTTAAAATTCCGTGAAAATTTTCAGCAGCTTCGTTTGAAATGTTTGGAAATCTCTACCCCAGAGCGCTCATCATGGGGGAAATGGTGAAAACAAAAAAATCGTGAAAGTCGTGTTTTTTTATCGAAAAAGAACAATTTAGGGCATTTTGGATTTTTTTTCGAATCCTAATCTGGCTCTCACTTTACGTTGAATCTGGTTCTGAATATGAATCTGGTTCTCATATTTCGTACGTTGAGCTTCACACATACTACGTAGCGTGATATTATAGAGATGAAATGTAGTGTTTTTTCACTCTGGTTTTACTGAATTTTCGTATAATGACTATAATGTTGCCACTTTTAAAAGACGTCAAAATGTGACGTTCTAGTAGTGCAAACAAGTAAAACTTTAGTTGATTTTTGAACTTTTTATAATGCTGTCATAGTATAGATCTACTTTATAAAACGGTTTACATAGGAAAAAAAACGAAACAGACACGACCTTAAAATTTCCTCTGACATATGTAAATATTGGGTGGCGGATACGATTCAGATTTTCACTTTTAAAGTACTTGGGTAAAAATCGACACACTAACTTTGTTTACAGGGTAAAACAGTGATATTCTTATAATTTTGCGGACTTCTGTCCGTTATGTAACAGAAACTATGAATTCGAAAAAGAAAACTATGTTCAGTACAGAGCACGTAGTCTCTATCCCCTTCGTAATTACACTAGTGTGTACCATTAACACCAGACGGCGATTCTAGACTACATGGGCTATCAATTCGGCAAAAAATCTTTCGCGACTGAACATCCATCAACCATAAAAGAATAATCTCTGGGACCTTTACCAACACATCCTTCACCAACTGCACTATTTCACAACTGCACTGTTGAAAATATATGTTTTAACTGGAGTGGTCCTTGCAATTATAATTTAAAAAATATGTTATATCTTGCTTTTAAATTTTACATTTTATTGCTATTTTTCTGACACAAGTATAATTTATATAAATAATGTGTACCACATATGCTTTCTTACACCTATACTTATTCATCCAGTGGTAGGTACCTAGCCCGTTTGCATTCATCTAATTCGTTTAAAACTGATCCCATTTCGTTTACTAGAGATACTCACTGATTCCGTTAGCGCGGGCAGTTTACAAATTCAAGACCTTTAAGGTGTGCACTAACGGAACTCGGAGAGGGCTTCTGGTAAATTGTGCCCGTTAGACGATCTGGTGGTGCCTGCAAACGGATGTAGGGATCCCTGTTCGTGTACATATGAATATGCTGCCTTCAGAATTGTAAATTAACATTTATTAATTTGAATCACCACTTGAAAACCAGCGATCGGTGGAAGATTCACCATTGTAGTAATACAGCAACGGAACAACATGAAAAGTAAACTTGCAATATAAAAGAAATCCAATGCTTATACAAATCAATATTTTATTACGTGACTACGTGAAGAATGTGCTCATTTTGTCACAAGTAACGAACAGACATGTAAATATTGAGTTCTAGTGGGAAATCCATGTACAAAGATATGTTAGTAGTAGTGTTAAATAATTGTTTTGAAAAAAGTATTTGAGAACATTACTTGAAATATTTTGACGTCAGTGCCCACCTTGTGATACTCCTGGTCAGGTCCCCCGCTAAGTACCGGTACTTAAATATGATCAAAAACTGATACAGATACGGCACGATCGAGAACACAGCCATGTCGTAATTTTATTCATACTTTATTTAAAATCATTCAGTTAATAGCGATAATTTCGTTAATTGTGTTTTAATTATAATCATAATCATTACTTTTCGTAGCATTGTTTTATTTTTAATGGAATATTCAATATGATTACTTTGAATTTCGATTCGTCCTTGACAAGCGGTATCAACTGAAGATCAAACAAATCACGTGATTAGAAATTCAACAATTCTTAGATGAATAATAAATTAGTAAATAAAAATTCGTGAATTTATTCAAGATTCATTTCCTGGAGCAAATGATTGGCTCGTGAAATTTCGCTAGATGGTTAAAGATTTTTGTCTACAGTGTGAAACTTCACACTGTATTTTCTGTCTGTGTTACCTACAAGGATGAAATCGGACCAAGTTGAAGATTTCATTGATATACCAGACACAGAGTCAGATATGAAAGGGTCAGACGAGGTTGAGGACGGCGAGAATATTCGCATTACACTGGATGATAATACGCTATGGGAGAAGTTTAAAACACTAACAAATGAAATGATAGTAACAAAAAATGGCAGGTAAGAACGTGTTTCACCTAACATGCAAGTAGTGTTCCAATAAAATGTAGATATACTCCAGTCCATTTCCAATCCAACTTTACATTACGATGGCATTCAGAATTTATCATTTGTAACGTTTGTACAAAACGGGGCAATAAAATAAAAAATGTTTATGGACCAATTCATCTATATACAGACATATAGATGTTATTTTGTTATTTCAGACGAATGTTCCCTGTACTCAAAGTCTGCCTAGAAGGATTAGACCCAGGATGCATGTATTCTTTGTTAGTTGATTTTGTACAAGTGGATAACCATCGATGGAAATATGTTAATGGGGACTGGGTCCCAGGCGGCAAGGCAGAACCCGCTGCCCCATGTACAGTTTACCTCCATCCAGATTCACCGAACTTTGGTGCTCACTGGATGAAAGAGCCTGTATCGTTCAGTAAAATAAAACTGACCAATAAAATGGCTAAAAATGGACAGGTACATTAAAAATGTTTACTCACTGAATAGTTATTCATTAATACGTACAATAATTTTTTTACAAATTTCATGAAACAAATTAAGTGAAATGATTAAGTAAACTAACATTTATAATGTCCACTTTGTAGAAATTATTCAAAATGAGATTTTCAGTTGTAAGCTGAGGAGTTCTTAATGCTGCTTTCATATACACTATTTAGTCTTTAAAGACGATACGACGCAACGTTGTAGAAAAACGTTTCCTCTTATATATCCTTTTCCTAATGTTTTAAGATTATTTATATTTCTGCGATATTTCAGATTAAGCAAATTCTAAGATATTAAAAAATAAAAATAATAATACTCAAAAAAAAAATTAATAAACCGTTGTAATATTTTTTAGATTTTTATTTTTTATTTATGTTAATATTTTTCTACAAAATGTTTCAGATTATGTTAAATTCCCTGCACAAATATGAGCCCAGAATACATGTACTCAAAGTTGCTAACAAAAATGAGAAAAAACGCTTATGTATGGCCAGTTTTCCAGAAACTCAGTTTATTGCAGTCACAGCTTACCAAAATGAAGAGGTTAATTTTTAATTTTTTTATTAATTTTTTTGTTTTTTTCTAATTCCATGTTTTTATTTTATTTTTTCCAGTTAATGTTAATATTAGTTCTTAGTCACTGTACAGTAAAAATAAAATTTATAATCTGTGTCAATTTAAATTATAAATAACTTTCAATTGTAGTCTAATGTAAAGTTTTAAACAAAAATATGAGTGGGTTAATTAATACGTCTTTTCTATTTTATTTTTTCAGATTACGTCTTTGAAAATTAAATATAACCCATTTGCAAAAGCTTTCCAAGACGCCAAAGAAAGGTAATAAGATTTTTAAATTACAAAGAAAGATTTAAATTAAGTAGTTAAAAACAGATGTGACTTTTTTCATCTTTTATTAAGGTAAGAGTTATTAAGGTGTGTTTCATCTAAACAAAAATCTTTTTCAGGCCGGAGCATCGAGATCTGCTATCAGATATGCAAGAAAGATCGCACCTATCACACTGTGAGTTGAATTTAATTTTCCATACCTATCCTTTACAGATCTTTTTTCCTGTTTAGTTATTTCATAATTTGGATTTAAATATCAATGATAATGTTGCAAGTTTGAAACGAACTTTGTCAGTGTGACGATACACTTGATTAATTTTAGTTTTCGTTATGTTTCAGGGCGCCTAAATAAAGCGGTTATTCTTTGCTACATTTTTTGTTGTATGTATTATATATTTAATTAATCTGGGTGTGTATGCATATTTAATATTGTTAAAACATAAAATCAAACTTTGCATGAAATGCTGGAATGATTTGAAAAAAGAAATGCGTTATTTATCTATGAACAATTGGGAATAATCATCTAAAATTAAAAACTGGCGAGCAGAAAATAATATTAAATTTCCATAGATTTTTTCAAAATATTTTAATTGCATATTTAATTGACAACAGAGATTCACCGGTGATGGTAACGTTCGTTCTGCGATGTATCTCTATGTTGTTCGTGACGAAAAACATAAAGACAAATCAAAGTGTTCTATAAACTAACATACTACCAATACCAAAGCAGGTGTGAGATGATATCTGTATAGATACATATATTGTTTTTCACATCTGGTTAACACGCTCATGTTACCAAGTAACACGGCGCATCCGATAATATTCAGTATTTACATTATCTCTACCAATTTCTGACTGTCATTGACAGCGCACGTTTTACACACCTGTTCTAACTGAATGATAACATTCAACAAGTTATAACTGATTTCTAACAAATTTACGAGAACCGTACTTCATAATTTTATCACAAGTACTCAGTTTTTGTCACGTAATTGTGAAGGATTACTGTGATAAGTTTGAGCATGGACTTAGATATTTAATCCTACAAAGCCAAGTGCAAACAATTTCGGACCTACTACTGTTTACAGTGTTGCTCGTGTATTTTCTTCTAATCTGATTTATCACATGTGTTTTTGTGGTTCGAGATAAGAAAGGTGTTATTAAATATTGAGGTGTTAATGCCTTTTACCCACTAATATTCTGATCAAAGGAACTGAGTAAGCCAAAGATTTTTATTATAACTATTTTCTTACCTTTATAATACTATTAGTTCAATCAGCATGTTTACAACATTTACTGACTGAGCAAAGTATCACTGAAAATTGTTGCTAGTACCACAGGAAATTTTTAACAGTGTCCGACATATGACTTTCTTCAGTCCTATGGCCATTGAAAATGCTACAACAATTTCAATATTTAGATTGACGAAAAATATACATTAATTTACGGAGCCCTCATTCGTGTGAAAAGGCTTTTTTGTACTGTATTGTTATTTTATACTTTAAATTGCGTTGAAAATCAAGCTTTTTGTTAGATTTATATTTCAGATTTTTTTTTTTATATAAAATTTGCCTTTCAAAAGAATGTCATCGTATTACGTTACATGTAAACTCAATTATATAAATTAAATTGACCAGCAACATGTTGATTAATAACTATTTGGTTTATTTGGTTTACTATATGTTTATAGCTGAAAATTAAAAAAAAATATCATTCATAATTGCGTTTTACCGTTTTAAAAATACAGGAATATCAAATTGAATTTAATTGATAATAAATAATTCACTGGTTTAAATTCTGCACGTGTTTTACTGACTTTGAGTATAGAGAATGCTTGGCATAATGTTATGTATGGTTGCCATTAATTTCCTATAATTTCCTTACCAACAAAAAATAAGGGGCATTCATAAAAGCTCGATTAGCTAGCATTTTTGCCTTCTTTTATATTTAAGATATTTTTGTAAAAGACAGTGTAAAAAAATAAATTTCAAAAGAAATATGTAATTAAACTTTATTTAATTTGATTTTAGTTTCTCAGCCGTGGTTGTTACCACCACCGAGCCCGCTTATACCACCACCAGCTCACTCAACACACTTACCAGGACATTTACATCCCTTCTCGGGGCATTACGATCACAGGAGCCATGGTCTACACTCTCATAGGATCTCACCATACTCATCTCAGCGAAGGCCACAATTAGACGGTAAGTCAAAAATGTACAGTTAAAAAAATTCGGACGTTCTTTACAGTATACCGCCTTTATATGTAAAACTTTGTTTTTGTCGTCGTTTGGTGAAATAGGGTTTGATACAGGTTATTATTGGAGTTGTTTATTGTTTTCCTGTTTTATAATCAGCTTCGATCGATGGTATAAGAGATATTTGGTAAAAATCGTATTCATCAACAAAATATGTTGTCCGTATGCATTATCGCTTGGGTCATATTCTCGCTATTTTTTACTTCATTTTAGCTACCATATTCTATGTTTGACAAGTGACAAAAGCAAAATCTATTAAATCACTGTTTTCCGCCAAACATTCTTAGTGAATTTATTATGTTAAGTAATGCCATGCAGCTTTAATACCTAATTCATAATTATAGATGCAATACAATTCTTTTCTTATTTAAAAAACATGTACATATAAAAATAAAGTACCTTTGGAATGTTATGTATAATTTTATTGGGAATATTATAAAATGAATGCGCTTGTGAATTGTCCATCAAAACGATTTCAACATGAGTCACTTCGTCTTTCCCCTTTATTCACAGCAAACTGCCCAAAACTTTATTATTGTAACACATTTCTTTACTGTTGATATATCCACGTACTTTTTTAATTTTTTGCGTGTGCATTGTTTGGAATATTTTTTTTTAAAAAGTCGGTTTAATTACAGGTTCATTTTCAAGGGATTCCAACTCAACCTTAAATGAAAACCATTGGTCACATGTACAACATTCGAACGCAGTTGTTAATCATCATTCCAATCCCGGATATGCCTTATGGCCTGTTGCTCCAGCCAGTGTTACACGGGCGGTGATCACTCCGTATTTCAGACCCTCATCAGCTTATAGTTTCGCACAGCCCAGTGTATCGTCAGTAAACCATGACTGTACTTTGTATGAAAATCAACAGCATCCTTTAATGCCTCCTAATGCTGCATGGAGTCCATTGACCCCACCACCATGACTACAAAACTAATCCTTAACTGAAGAAAACTTATCTAAACATATATTACATGTATTAACAGAACTGTGACGGCTATGTATAGATACACAAATATGTGCTCCAAATATGATGACAAATTATTAATTGACAAAAGGATATCCGACAACTTTTTTTACAGATGTATTTATTTAACATTAGCAATTATTTAATTCTGTGATAATTGTACATATCTGTAACGTAGTTATTGCCAAATATAGATATAGATTTACCCATAATAGAGACTTTATACATGTATATAATGTTTTTTCACCAAGTTTGGACATCCATAATTCACTAATTCATTAATAGTGGTTTCTTAGCAATAAGGCACTAAAACACAACATAATACCAGCAATATATCCATATCTTGACAGGGGAAGCTACTCGAAAACAAATTCTGTTAAGAAGGCTTTTCTACCATAGCCTTTAGCATCTTTCCTCCAATCCAGGCAGTAATAATGTATAAAATTCAATTTAAAAATAATTTATGTGTCTCAAGTTAGGCAATTCCGATTCAACTTTTTTGATAACAAATATGCACACAGGCAGGAGAATCTTTAAAAATTCTTAATAAATTGTCCTATAAGATATCTCTGCTGGCCCGGTGAATAATTAATAGTTTCTACTTGTTTTTAGTATTTGATTCAAACTGTTCCTTAAAAGTTATCAAGTGTAATTTGTACACTCGTGCATTTTAAAATATTCGCTAATAAAACTTTTTTGTGGTAAAATTGAAGACATTAGTCATTTTTGTTGTTCCCAACGTGACTGGAAGACCGGGCTGGAAAAATAGGCATCTAAAGTAGTATCTGCGTTTCGACTGCGGCGTTTTTGCAAGTGCATTGCTTCACCAACGTTCCTTGAAATATCTGTAGTCGAGCAACATCAAAGTTTTCTAATATTTTTACAAATGTGTGTTGATGAATAATATTACTCGATGTGTATTCAAGTTTATCAATGTACCATTAATATTTCAGATAGAGCTTTCTTGACAAAAAAAATGATTGTGCTCAATAAATACCGTGTTGCTTGTGTGACCTAAATACACTGACTATGATCTGAAGGCAAGAATTTACAGTTTTATATCTAAATTATATATGTTAACTTTACAGAGATCTAAATAAATATATCACAATTGTGACGTCACCTTATAAAAACAGATAATTTTATTATCTTTGCTCAGATAGCTTGCAATAAAAGAAACTAATTTTAAATCGCAAACTTCGACAGAAAGTATTTACATATTCCCACTCTCTATACGCCATTATGCAACTTCAAAGGAATCACAATTTCGCGGTATTTCGCAAGCAAACTAAAGCATATTTACTAAATATTTATCTTGTCTCGGATTCTTTTCCTCATCGTTCATTCAAAATTAATCGTATGAAAATTCTTGCAATTGATAAAAGTTATAAGAAAATCTCATTTTGAATGAAATTCAAATGTTAAACTCAAGTGTTACATGATTTCTTGCTTTTTTTCCCTTTTATTTATTTTAATTCATCATTTATTGTATAATTTATTGCTTGTATATTGTTTTCATTTGACAGTACGCTGCGAACCACTAAAAGTAGTTAATTCTAAAGTGACATAGTTTCAAAACAAATCGTGAAGTAAGCACTTTGCAAATTAACAAGATACCATTAATTTATTGCCATACTTAGCATACACTCGTATGCTATTATATACAACTGATTAAAGGTTACAACATAACTAAGAAAGCCTGATAATAAGTTTATCGAAATACTGTGAATTATGCGAAATATTTCGTTGCGTTGGACAAACATTATATCAAAGGAAATATTGTGCACTGTATGTTTATGTTAATACATGATTGTGAAGTTATGCTATCTTTTCACCATCCCTCAGACAAGTATTTAAATAAAATGGAAACCACGAGCTCAAAATAATCTTGATCAATGTGCCGACCGTTGCCGAATTTCTGTCTAATTTTAATACTGGATATTTTTTTTTATTTCACGATTTTGTAACAGAACTTACTCTTACGTACACTCAATTATCTTTCCTTTCACGTATTTAACTAATCAGATATCAATAAATGCATAATAACTTTACATTACTTTTGAAAAATCAAAAAAAATATCCTAAATATTGTCTGTAGTTACTGTCTGCTATCATTATGTTAAAGGCATATATTCCTTTTTAAACTAACATCACTATCGCTTGTCTGTATATTCTCATCTTTCGCCTCCAGTAAACTCCGGAAACATCTCGTCATTAAATTCCTCTATAGATACAGCTGATACTTCGCTACAATGGTTTCAATGTAGAATTCTTCATAGGATCTTGGCCACTAATTCTCTTCTGAAAAAATTTAAAATATTAGATGATGACAATTGTACTTTTTGTAATTCAGAAAAAGAAACTCTGGAACATTTGTTCTATGAATGTACTATTACTGAAAATTTCTTACAAAATGTAAGTTCCTGGTTGTCGACCAAAGTGAATCTGCACCTTAGCTTTACTAGGAATATTATCTTTTTTGGAATCCCACTGAAAAATGATAATATGGTTAC
>JAOXYB010037140.1:0-13622 GCA_028565635.1 Phoronis ovalis | reverse complement strand
ATATATTCATTACAGACACACACACACACACACACCCACACACACACACCCACACACACACACACACACACACACACACACACACACACACACACACACACCACACACACACACACACACACACACACACACACACACACACACACACACACACACACATATATAATACATTTATAAATGCAGAAAGCGAATTGAAGTCGCGTCGTGTCCACACTTGCAAGTTAAGTCGCTTCAGGAAAAGTTAATCCACCTCGGGAGGACGATTAATTTTTGCTTGAAGTGCTTTATTTTAATGCTCTTGAAGCAAATTATTCACGTACACATTAGAGGCTGAAGCGCTTTATTATGAAGCGCTCTAAGTGGTAAGTGTGAATGGGCCTAATAACTACTGTATTCTACATTGTGGTTGTGATTATTAAAACTTAATTATAATAGTCCCAGATTGTGCTAATAAAAACACTTCAGAAATTAAACATACTTAATCTACTTACACACATTATACATAACAGAATAACAATCACATACAGAATTACAGTTATGAGAAAGCTGTGTATCTATTCTGTTTGATAGCATTGAAAGCCAGTAGACAAACAATGAAAAAAAACTGAATTAATTCTCTGTGATTGATGAGGCTTCCTCAGACAGAAGCCATTATTTATATAGCCTGTATTTAAAGCTATCACGTTTTCTTTTCATTTATCATTTTTTTTTCAATTTAAAACATGTAATACATGCTAGTTACTTTTATTTCTATGGAAAATTTAAGTGCACAATCAATAACACTTTTGAGGCTAAATGAGCAGAAATGAAAATAGTATATTGGATCAGTCGTTCAATAACTTGCTTTTGTATTATTATGGTCACTGCGGTATGTGGTATGATCCTAGGGTTTGATGAAATAAAGCCATGCATTTATCCTATGATACAAAGATTTAGCATCAGGACAGACATGCACAGAATATGATGTTTCGTTTTCATAGATTGAAAGAACAGAAAGCATACACCATCAGGGTTCAGTGAATACTTAAATACAAACAACAGGAGCTGAACCTTTGTCACAACAACTGTCGCATTTTAACCTTCAATAAGACATATTACTACCATATAATGTCACTGAATGGTTACAGCTTGTACCTGAATCAGACCTTTATCTACTTCCTAACTCTTTGACAAAGAAGTACTGTTTTGAACAGGATTCTTACATAGAATGCAAACACTATTAATAATCTTAAACCTAACAGGTTACTTGCAAACTTTCATTGTCCACACTTCCTTGCTCTAACCTTCAATGCCAATGGAGATTAGAGACCTAATCAAAATCTAACAACATGGAATATAAGTAGTTACAATGCTATTAAAAAAGTATTGCCAAACTCCTTTAAATACATTTCAAAAAGATTCCCATATTGACTCTCAACAAACTCTTTTAAACCCTATTGGGACAATACACCTACAAATGATTTATTATCTATAAACAATTAACCAATTGTACATTCATGTTTACTTGTATACTGCCAGTATATAAGCCTATCTGGTTAATTTATAATCTTATCACACAAATGAACTTTCCTATAGAAATGGTATCACCAAGTAATATTAAAAGATATAAGACCCCAATGACAAACTTAGTTAATCTTAGGCACAAATTCTGTTGTTTTCCACAAACCATATTTCTGTAACAACATACCTAGTAAAATGCTGATTAAAAAGAATTATAAAACACTGCTGACATAAAAAAAATCCAAGGCTAACCTGAACTAATTGCCAATTTGAGCACCATAGTGAAAAACTGAACGTATCTTCAACCATCAGGTAAAAAGTTAATTTTTCCACAACTGCATAAAACGGTTACTTATCAAGGGTAACTCACTATTTAGACACACTCTGGTTATCAGCTATTTGTGACAAAAATAATCAGGGTGTCATACATATATCACCTACGCCTCCAATACCCTCTAATGCAAGGGTTTTTAAATGTAACTTAGCTGTGCAGTAAACATCATTTTGCTATATACCAGTGACACAATGGACAGGGAGGATCACACATTTATTAACAAGCAGGTAAGATGTACAAAAGAAATGTAGGAAAATACACTTAAGTTATTTTTTATAATCAATATTAAGAACATTTATTAATTATAGTGATAACAAAGAAACTACTCCTTACGATGACCAATAGGATACAAATTATTTCCCTTATTTAGTATTAAAAAAATATATGCTGCTGCACATGACAAACTCCATGTAACCAGAATAAACAAATTCTGATCTAAAAAAACATGTTTACCTGCATGCAACCCACTTGCTACAACACACCAGGTACAACTTGCCTAATACCTGTTACCAAAGAATTAGTTTATTTAATTATATATTAAAAAATTAGATAGCTTTTTAGGCAAGGGTTGCTATTATTGACTTTATGACCTTTACATAACCATGACCTCTAATTGACCTTTATTTTTGAACTTTCCTTCAAATTAGGTTGTCTCTACATTAGAAATAGAAAAAGTATAACTGCAGTTATTCATTCAATTCATTGTTCCATTTGTTTAATTGTTTTATTATTCAAATTATTATTGGATAATTATGTGGATATATATAATCTATATTTTTACTTTGCCATATCTAATGTTGTTCCCTATAGCAATTTTGTCTTTACAACAGGATTCTGCAGTAGGCTACAAAGGTGGTCCACTTGATATGTTTGGTTTATTAGCTAGGTGCAGTAAATAGCAAATCTATAGCATGGGAACTCCGCTACTGCACCTCTACACAGCTATGGAATGATAATCATATCAGCTCTAATTCAATTAGGTCCCGGGGGATAGTCAAGGTTTTTTGAATACGGGGATTTGCCACGGAACCCAATCCAAAATTTTAGTAATCCAAATTTTTTGAAATATAAGGGTAGCAATCCAAATTTTGTGAAATATAAGAGTAGCAATCCAAAATTTTAAAATATTTGAGTAGCAATCCATTTTTACACAAACTGACTGATACAAACCAAATTCCAAAAATCGTTTTATGGATACAAACCTAAAATTAATCCAAATTATTTGCTGTAAGCAGCAAGTAGCAATCCAAATTTTTTAATTTCTTTACAGTAGCAATCCAAAAAAATACAGTAAGAAGTATACAATCCAAATCCAAAATTTTCAACTGGGCTGCACACCCCCACTAAAAAATACCTTGAGTACCCCCCCGGGAATTAGGTGCATGTTAAAACAGGCAAATAGTCCTGTACGCTTTAAGAATATGTAATTACTGACACTAGGTAATAGGAAACAATAAAACAAATTATAATAACAATGTCACCTGGTAGTGGTAGTGATATTCATATCACCATAAATTACATCAAAGACGAGTACCAAAGACAAGTACAGTGTTGCCAAGTTTGACGGTTTGATTGTGAATCTCAGTTTTGGCACTATCTCACATTCTCTAGTCAGCGGCTAACAGTTAACCAAAACAGTATATTTTTGCTCAAATTACACCAAATCGAAGCAAATCTCACTGTTTTGACATCAGTGGACTTAGCACGGGCGTACTCAGGTTATTTTTTGGTGGGGGGGGGGGGGGGGGCAGCCGAGTTGAAAATTTTGGATTTGGATTGTATACTTTTTACTATTTTTTTGGATTGCTACCGTAACGATATTAAAAAATTTACCCTTATATTTCACAAAATTTGGATTACTACCTTACAATTTCAAAAAATTTGGATTGGGTTCCGCGGCACATCCCCGTAGTCAAAGAACCTTGAGTACCCCCCTGGGAGACTTAGCACCTCTACAAACCTCCCTATGAAACGCATTTTAAGAAAACGCTGGGATAAACAAATATCCCAGATGAAATGAATTTTTACACAGCCTGCTGAACAGAACCAACACCTTCTGTTCTGGTTTCACTGTTATAATAATGAATGAATGATAATAATTTTGGGAAAAACATCAAAATATTAGGTACATACTTGCAACACACTCATCATTTGCAAATACATGCAAATCAACTGCAGTAAGATCCAAATAGCTGACAAATGAAGCATTGTCACTTCCTCCTCTTGGATAAACCATTGCTAGCTATTTCTTAGAATCATAGTTTCTTATACTCTTCAGAATGTCAGTATCATGGCATAACTAACATAACTGTAGACTAATAGTCCCAACAAAAGTCAGGTTTCTTCAGTCTTCAAGAACAGAACACAGATAGGAAATAACTAACTAATGAACAAAAATTTCACTGCATCTCACAATTCAGTATCAGTTGCCTATCTGAAGCCATGACTCAGACTGGCACTTGATTAACCAATAATAATAAAAGGCATGTGACATTTTGATAAGGATGTAACAGAAAAACAATAGGCTTTGGGCTGTGTTATGTAATTTTACCACTGGTTTAAAAATACATACAAAAAGTTCAAGGTCGCTGTTCCTGGTATGGACACAGTTTCTGTTTGCAGTAGTGCAGCAGCAATTTTTATGAAAAACGTAAAATTTCATTTATCAGTTGTTTTTTTTTCGTTGTCTTACCTGCAGGTTAGGTACATCTAAAGAGAGAAGATCGTGCAATATTCATTTGATACCTATTTCTGTTTCTTATATGCTTTGAACATAGTCATTGATTTAATCGTATCTTTAGAGATCAGCTCAAAAGTTATCGCAATGACCGCAAACGTATAGTGTTTCGTATAGGGGGCAGGGGGGGGTTACAAGTGGAAACGACCTTTTTTTTTTGCTGGCAGCACGGAGAAGTTTCAGTGACCTTTTTCCATTACTGAACTGATATTTTTCTCTCATACCCGCCTTTTGAAAAAGTGTCTGACGGCCTTGATTTCACTCTTGAAATTGGTTGTCAGTTTTTACAACTGCGTGACGTCCAAGTCTCACTAACCCCCCTACGTTTGACCAAGGGGGGGTGGGGGTAATTCCTATATGAAACACTATACGTTTGCAGTCATTGCGATAACTTTTGAGATGATCCCTTAGCAATTATTGTTTGTAGTGTGCATTCACTATAAATGGCATAACAATTTCAAACCACAAAATGTTCCTACTCATTTCATATCTATGGTGAAACAATGAGCTGGTGCAGTTTTTGAACCACAGTTCAGGGAAGGCACGTGGATAAAAGGATGGGTCCACATGGCAACGTCTTTCAAAGGGGTGCTTTTTAGCAGGTTATATATGTGTTTGTCTTTTTTTAAACCCATGTTCACGCATGAGGACTAACCCTTTACATAAGTGACCCCAACCCCCCCCCCCCTAAAAAAAGTCCAGCACAATTGCACTACTTTTAAAAGTGACCAACTAAAGGTACTGCGAAAGTTTTATTTGATTAACATGGTGATATCATTAATGAATTTAGTAACTCTAAACTACATATTAAATTACTAGTTTAACACTGTTTTAACATGTTAGAATTAGAAAAAAATGATTCAAAATTCAATATACTTGAAATCACATAGCTAATTAACTGCAAGATAAAAATCAATCCCCTGTTTCCAATTAGTTTTCTATAGTTTATTATTATTTACATAGGCATCTCATATTGTTAAAAAAACATATATTACACATACACTCCTAAAACTGGAAGGGTAAGCTATCTTTCATATTATGTCAGAGATATACAGGAAACAAATAACACCTTCAAAGAACCTGTAAGAATCTGAAGAATAAGGGGTTAGTGATCCATACAAATGTTATTTCACATTTTTAATACCTCGTTATTGGCTGTTTTAATAATACAACATTAGTAATCCCAAATACATGTTTGCTCACTTGTAAGTGTGTTTCTTAGCAGTCAAAAATGTGTCAAAAACATCAAAATTTTGATAAACATTAATATAACAGGGAAAAAAAATTAAAAAAATTATGGATCCTTTTCAGAAGGGTTAAAAATAGTCTGTTAGCAACATTAACCTCAATACCAAAACAATTTATTATTTGGTAAGTATCATTGCCCTTAGTCAAGATTAAAGTGGTTATAATATTAAAATTTATGATGTAATACTTGGCTAGTATTGCAAAAGAAGCCTACTGTTAAAATGTTTATGTCTGAGATCCCGTTAATGCTTCTTCACACAAACATGCTAAAAGGCTAAAACCTTTTGGAAGAGCATTTGTTACAATTAATTCCTGCATCATAAGCATTTCTCCTTGTACCACATAGTAAACACCTGGATACATATTTCATTTGAATACAAATCTTGATAAGAATAAGACCTGTAAAGCCTTTTTGGAAAACAACCTGTCAACACCAATATGATGTAAAACATAACTATTACCAAAATAACATACAGAATGAAATTATGCAACAGCTTTGGAATCTGGCTTTGGTTGTTTGTCTTCTTGAACCAGACATTGACATATATTAAGTCATTAATATTCATAACCTGCAGCAAAAGGGATTTTATAAAAAAAATTGTAAGAAATAATATATTTGGGATTTTCTTTATAAATGGTCCATACATAAAGACGTTTCAGTGCCATTCTAATCAATCTCTATGTATACACAGAAAGATATAAAATATGCATAGTCTGCTTAAAGGAAAACTTACCATGGCTGTCTTAGAAAACCAGATGAAAATCTCAGATTAAGAAGATGAATGTTTCCTTGCCACTAGTTCTTAACATACAATTTTAAAATATGTTAAAGGATAAAATTAACTTGCAACTAATTCACAAATTAGATTTTTTAAAAACACAACTGCATGTATTTAATTATCAATTCTACTACCATATTTATATAAAATGCAAAGGAACTGGGCTTACCTCCTTAAGAGACTACAGTTGCCGACTGTATAAGCGAATTGTAGTCATGAAAACATGTCTCTGAGCAAACTATTGATCACATCTAAGTAACTAGTATAAAATAATTCAATTCATGACAAAATTCAAGAACTCGTGACTAATTTAATGTTGTATTAAGCACATATTCTAGGAAATTAGTATATAGCAATTTTAGCTTAATCCTTATATGAACTGCCTATAAGACTTTAAAATTAAACATGCAGTGGTAAAAAAGTTCACTGACATTTTTTTTATTAATGGCTTAGATAATCATATATTAGAAACCTATCTGACATTTGAAGATAAACTTCAAACAGCTTCTGTGGAACAATAGAAATTTTACCTTTATTTATATATGACTTGATATTTGAATTTGTAGCTTTCTCAAAAAAGTTTCAACAAAACATACCTTTATGATTAAGATCTGTGATTAAAACAGCTGGTGGTAGCATTGTAAGAAGAGCTCTTTATGTCCTAAGGTAATTTGTGTAAGTACTGGGACATTAACTAATAGTCATGTGACAGTATGAATAACAATTATTTCAGGGAAACAAATATACCCCCACCTACACAGTCCTCTATCAGTACAAAAAACAATATATTTATTGAACTTTAAAAAGGAGTACACTTGAATAATTTCCAATTCTAGTACAACGGAAAATGAATCACAAACATATTATAATTAGTATAATCTGGGACTAATGTTATAATAGTCCCAGGTACAACACCAACATATAAATATTCAGTATATGATTAATTAAAAAATATTGTTTTGTTTCACAACAGGGATTAAGAGAAAATTGGACCAAGGTTTAATAGCACCCGGTTCACTGTTCAAAATAAGATTTGTTTTGTACTTTTTGTTTATTTACTACCCTCAATCCTAGTTCATAACAATACATCTGATAATTCCTAACAATATATTATAAATCCCAGTTATAAATAGGATATTTATTTATGTAAGTACAAAAAATAAACCAATTATAAGGTAGGTGTTTTATATGCAATTGATAAAATTGAAAGGGCAAACTGGAATGCTGAAAAAGACCATTTAGTCTGAAATGAGGGCAAGTCATGTCCTTCTGGACTTTCTGGATGAAGGCTAAGCTATTTTGAATGATTTTTATGAACTACAGAAGCAATATAAAACTTGTTCAAGAATAAAAAGATGGTCTGAGAATTAAAGATCACATTTTTCATCTTTCCCAGTCATGCTTTATAGGTACTTTAATTCCAACCTTTTTCTACTACAGTATCACAAGGACAAACATTTTTGTATTTAGATTAAACTTAAACCAACTAACTAATGTGAATAATTATAATATGCAACATTGCATAAAAGAGAACATGCAGATTCCATATCAAAATTTTCCACAGTTTGACAATACATTTACATTTTGCCTGTATACACTGGAAATGTCAAGAATTAATCTTTAAAAATAACAACAATGATTAATTACTAGGGATATTTCCTTTACATACAGTACTTTGGCATCAATTGATTTTTAGGTACATGACATGGATGAATTAGTTGTCATAAAATGCTTATAAAATCTATTTCAGTTTTTCAAAAATCAAAGCAATACCAGTGTAATACACCACAATTCTTGTGGTTAAAATGTAATACCTATTAGAAATTACATCAACTTGATTAGACTAGTAGCAACTAGAAAACTTTCTAGCAACAAAAAATTGAACTGTCTATAGACTTTGTGGATTAATGCTTTGTTTCACTTCATGTACTGAAATTAACTGTGCTTTTCATGTATAATTTCTAATTGCAAAAAATTTGCCAAGAATCTTTTCATTGTTTACAAAATTTCAAACTTTGGAAGGAAACCACAGAACAGCAGAGTACTGCTTCCATATGTATTGTCTTATGCAAGTACAAAAGTTAGCAAGAAAATTAATTGCATGAAAGCCAGAACTCACATTCATCGTTGTTTTCAGTAGACAAATCCTTTCTCAATGATTTCACATGTCTCATCTCGTAACAGAAAGCAACATGTGAACATATTGGATAGCCATTAGTTCTATCCCTAAAAGCAATTAAACCATTCTGATAATTCTTTAAAGCTTTTGAGCCTATAGTGTTATCTGACTGCTCAAAATCATCCATGCTAAGGTGATTCCATCAACATCCAGAATGAAGGTTATTCTTCAGCTTAGCTTATTTTTGACTGGTACAAGGTGGATCCGCATACAGGAAGATTTACGTAAATAATACAATTCCTAACATTTTAAACAATTGTACTATTTTTATTGACAGAAAGACGCGCCATGTCACGTTCGCCAAGTCTTTAATTCACAGAATCAAAATTATATGGAGCACATCTGCCAACTTAAGGTTACCATGGCAGTAGTAAAAAGATTATAAAAAAGCATAGCATAGTGTCTATTAAATATTAATATACAGAATTTGTTTCAATTTAGAAGCAAGGACAATGTCACAAAGCTTTTAACAGTACAAATCTGACACTATTTTAAAAATGTCCAATTGACTACACTCCCACAGAAATAGATTTTGGTTACCAAAGTAACAAACTGTGTGGTACACTATGGCAACATTGTTACAAAAGTGAACAGTATATATACAATTTAATAATAGGCCGTTCAGACTACGTTTTTGGAACCGGTTCAAGATCCGGATCGAGCTGAATACGGTTGTAAATAATAGTGTGAATTGTATGTGTGTGAACATGTGTGTGTATATATATGTATATATGGCGTTACAATAGAATCCAGTTACGTTAAAAGTAGTGTGAACGCGTAACAGGATTCAAGTCGATCTGGTTGTGGATCCAGATCGAGCTTGAACCTGTTCCAAAAAGGTAGTCTGAACGGCCTAAAGACATTCAGAATTTTACTGAAAAGTTGAAGTAAACTGTTTATATTACCTACCCTGGGAACTATGTATTTAGCATGCATGCAAGTACTAATGCAAGCATACATGATAAACATTCAATGAACCTAATATATTCTATATGGGAAGCATATACCAGCAATTCTAGCATCACCACTTGCCAGTTTATACTTACTAGTTACAGTAAAACATACAAATGCAGGCTAAATACAATTGACTGATTTTGTCACACAGTCACTACTGTACAGTAACTTATACCATAGTTAACATAGAAGCAAACCTTAAATACTCTACAGGCTTCTGGCAACTTGGAACATAAATCAAATGCTGCAAATGCTCAACTGTAATACATCTTGCTGATTTTGTTCACAATTCATCAGCAATTAAATCACTGTGTAATCCAGTTTATCTATTAATTAAATCTCCATAGCAAGTAATGAGCTTTACAAATAGTATCATTTAAAGAAGTAGGTGGATGAACTATGTATTTAATCCTTTCATTATTACTAGCTAAAGTATAACCAATAGATGGAGCCTGTGAAAATTAATGTTTGAAAAATTAGTATTTAAATTTACTCAAATTGTCAGAAGTACTTTTAATGTCCTTTATTAGCCACGATGACCTGAGAGGGCCAAAGTGCTCACAGTTTTTATATTGCACAATTCATTTAGTGTATACATATTGCTACAAATGAAAGAACTAATTATAGTGAAATTGACAAATAGCAATATATTAACCTCATGACATCATCATCAATCAATCAATCTTAGACCTGCTAAAAGCAAGCCATCACTAGCTATAACATTCATCTTTGTAGACTGCAAATGCCAAATTAGTTTAAGACAGAGAAATGAGATGCTGGTAGAGCATATGTCATGTGATGCTAATATTAATCATATGACAATCTATAGGGAAGCATAATTTGAACATCAACACAAAGCCATAGATTCTGGTTGCAGTGATCTCCCCATTTACATTCAAATTACATTTTAAAGTTATCCACATGTGTTTCAAATGTGTATATACAAAGTGTTTACAAAGTTTGGAAGACAGCACTTGCAAACCATATGACGACATGATCATCTGTTTACACACACCTGTCCAGCTTTAAATAGCTGATGATTATATAATGTATATTTGAAAGGTGTTAATTATGTAACATACTTGTCCTGGCTATATGACCCTAATATGACTTGTCTTTGGTGGAGCCATAAGGTCATGGCCCTCTATTTGTTAAAATCTGTCGAAGTAACTAAAAATGTTTTCCTTTTTAGATGTTTTACTTTGTTTTAGTGCACAAGATCAGCCTTAGAAAAAAACATTTAATTGAAAACTTCAACACATTAACAGTATTAACATATAGAGGGACATCAGATCACCCTATGGCTCTGCTGCAGTACTTGTAAACTTACTCCATAAATATTTAACGAACTGATCACTTGGTTATATCCAAAACGCTAACATATATTAAGAAGTTATATGTTCTATTTGAGTATGCATTAAGTTATCATTTAACTATTCTACATAAACTTACTCTGCTCTACTGTTAAAAAGCATACCATATTCCACATTAAGAACAGAACTAATTATGTTCTTCAAATAACATATTAAAATTTATTTTTTTTAATTCGGAGAGCCTATTCAACATAAAAATGTGTCTTTATAGAGTAAAAACTTTAAAAGTGTATGTACGACGACCCTTAAATCACTTTGTAAGCTTAGTTTCTAAACTGAAAAACAGTAATTAAAATATTTATAAGCAAGCAGCAACAGCTGACTATTTTTCTCACAGCATGCTGTTAAAATGAGAAATGAAAGGTTCACCCCATTTGAAAGAGGAAAAACTCTCAAACTAATACAGTACCTGTAATGTTCATCCATTAAATACAAAATACTCAATAACAAAGCCATCACATACAACATATTTTGATAACCATTGTATAGGAAATGACAGATTGTCGTTGATCATTTTAAACATGCATATTTAATGCATGCACTTCAATTTGCCTGGTACAAGATCCCAATCCATGTGACTGTGACATGCTGAACCAGCACTCAACATCACGTGTTACAAAAGCAACAACTATATATTTTATATTAATTATATGAAATAACAAGTAGCTGGAGAGTGTTCGCTGGGTCATAAGAAATTTTGACACTTTGTGGATTTATTAAGCAATGACTTTGTGAGCTTTTATGACAATGACTGGGTAACAGGAGGTATAGAACCAATCTCTGAGTATGATGTCACATGAAAGTAATGCCATTCAGTTCTTTATAGTTTACTGCTATTAATAATTGTATTAATTGAAACAAAAGTGGATGTTAATTGGATTTATTACACTTATATAGCTTGTATTCGGCACAACCATAATCACTGCAAGTACCATGACGAAAGACAATGATTCATATGAATATTTCTGGTGTAGTGCATGTTTTGATGACTATATGCCTTTTTGAGGTGCAAAAAAGTTTAATATAAAAATTGATTCCTTCAATTGAACAATAAGCAATGTGCTGGCAAGAGTGCACGCTAACAAGTACACATTTACATATTGACAGGATTAATTTAAAATACAATACCGTATTCTTCAACACGAGGGGGATATATTTGTTTTACCAGATAAACGACGCAAATCGGATAAGGCAAAAAAAAAACGCACTGCAGAGCAAGCAATGCAACTAACTCACCCTAAAGATTGTTCGAAGTTGTTCCGGTCTTATATGCTCTTGTAGTTTCAAAATAATGAACATAAACCTTCTGTAATAAATCCACCAGCTGTGTGTGAAATGAATCTTGCCGAATTTTACTATGAAGTACCTAATTTTGTAAATACAGGAAGCTAGTTATTGACCCTATACACACTCAGTACACAGTACTAAGCGCCATTACATTACGAATGTGCACGATCGAAACTTCGAGAAAATTCGACATAACTTTTTTGAAAGCCACGGTTCAATTTGCCATGTAACTAACTGAGTTTTAGACAAATTTGATTACCATATTTATTTCCAAATGAAATTATATAATTTGAAATGCAATGAAATGTATAAAAATGTAATGAAATGTATAGAAATGTGATAGCTTAAAAAGTCTCATTTAAGGACGTTGATTGTTTTTACCTTTGTTGCGCGAAACTCGATTTTGACACTTTCCTTGGCTTAGATACCCTCAGCTGATTTTGAGCTCCTTTGATTTTATTTTCTATTATAATAGAAATGGGGCCACCAGGCAGTTTTCAATTTTGTTCAAGAGGAATTTTTGGTCTTCAGTCGTGGGAGCCGCCAAGAAACCCGAAATGCCTCGCGAATAGCGCACAGAGCAGTAGTTCTGGTACGATTTTTATGGATAAACAGCCCGGGGGTACTCAAGTCAAGGTATTTTTTGGTGGGGGTGTGCAGCCCAGTTGAAAATTTTGGATTTGGATTGTATACTTCTTACGGTATTTTTTTGGATTGCTACCGTAAAGAAATTAAAAAATTTGGATTGCTACCAGTTGCTTACAGCAAATAATTTGGCTGAAAGGGTCATTGTCGTAAGGACTAAGGCCGTAAGGGGAGTAAGGGGTACTACAGAAGTGTACCCGGCGGACAATTTCCGCAAGGCGGTAAACTTCTAGACCCATTTATAGGAATCATAAATCTTTTACAAAACTCCGTGACCGGAACTCTCGCTCTTATATGCGATATTTCCCTTTTCCGGTCGCGGAATTTTGTAAAAGATTTATGATTTCCTATAAATGGGTCTAGAAGTTTACCGCCTTGCGAAATTGTACCCTGGGTACACCCCTTACGACAACGACCCTTTCTGCAATAATTTGGATTAATTTTAGGTTTGTATCCATGAAACGATTTTTGGAATTTGGTTTGTATCAGCCAGTTTGCGTAAAAATGGATGCTACTCAAATATTTTAAAATTTTGGATTGCTACCCTTATATTTCACAAAATTTGGATTGCTACCCTTATATTTCA
>JAOXYB010037118.1:0-10806 GCA_028565635.1 Phoronis ovalis | reverse complement strand
TATGGTGGTTGTATTCTGGTGATTGCATTGTCAGTGATAGTACTCTGGTGATTGTATTCTCTGTGATTGTATTCTGGAGATTGTATTCTGGTGGTTGTATTCTGGTGATTGTATTCCCGTTGTTGTATTCTGGTGGTTGTATTCCGGTGGTTATATTCTGGTGATTGTATTCTGATGGTTGCGTCCAAGGGGAATGAGTTCTTCAATTGTAAGAGTTTGGCTGCAGCAGCATGTTTACTATTGACACTAACCATCAAAAAATATTATTTCTACAGGGACAACATACCTGTAGTCAGTGTCCAGCACAGAGATATACACAGGAGCCAGGTTGCCATGGAAACTTGAATTGACTCCCAGCTGTAAAAAATTAAATGTTTTAAATAAACATTCTCTGGAATCTCATTGAATCAATCAAAATCATTTTATGATTTAAAAAACTGCTGGGTTTAACCAGTTGCACATACCCAACATATGTGCTAAACTGAACACAGATTCCACTTTTTAGTTAAATAAAATCACCTTACCTTCTAAGAGATGCCAGGAAGTTATGTGCTTTCTTAAACGGTTCCAAAAGTTCCAACAAAGTCTCGATGTTTCTTACAAATGTTTCTAGGTCTAACACTACATTGCTTCCTGCTCCCACTGTGTTACTCGTTTTAGCCATTTTAATTATATTACTCAGTTCAACTGAATGAACCAAAAAGGTAGCAATTCCCAATGTGAAGCCAAGACTATTGTACGATGTAAACAGTCTGTAAGCAAAAGAGAGGACATGCTAAAAATGTTAACTTTTTAGCAAGTTAATCCCTTCGCAAAATAACTAAATGAAAATAATAAATTACACGCATATATATTTTTGTCTGTAATTAATGCAAGATTAAAAATGTAACAAAACATTTCCATACAACTAATTTTATAACTACATGTACTTAAGAACAGGCATGATTTAATCCCTTTTCAACAGAATTTGTAGAAAATATACCCACCAGGTGGCAACAGATGTGCCAATATGTCTGCAATCATGTGGAGTATTGATTACATAAAATTTGATTTGCAATTTAAAATCACGACAGCCATTACTTGATCAGAAACTGTCTGTTGGTCAGTTGAGAAGGAAGTTAACATTCTCAAAGTCTTACTGCCTGGTAAATCTAATAGGGTCTATGCACAATATGCAAATGGCATACTGAATACAAGTTTTGTACAGAACTGTCTGCCACTTGCAATCATGCTACGACACAAAGCATTTATGTGTGAACCAGTAAAGTTAAATAAATGCTAAAAATATTCTTATCTTTTATCATGGAATAGTATAATTTGCAAGCAATGACAGAACACTTATTTGACATGCTTATCAAAACAAGATTGCGAACAAATCAACACAGATTAAAGTGAATGAAACTATTTTTAGAAAGCTAAGAAGCCCATGCTACCCAAACATCTAAGACAACTAAAAATTCTATTTCCATGCATTAAACTCTAAAAAAAACTTTAATTAGAATTCACAGTCTATATAACCAATACAATATGGAAGAAAATACTGTATTAAACAACTCTAAAACAGCTGTCCTATTATACAACTGGAATTGATTTTCTACTGACCTAAACAGTGTGGCTTGATCTATATATTCTTAATCTCAATATAAAAATAGACTAATATATAATACAACATTCAACTTTAATAGTAATTATAGCAGTCACAAACCTTCATACACATATCTGTCCAAAGATAACTAATAATTCAGTTTTAACAATTCAGTTTTAACAATAACATACTACAGTCCTAGGCACTTGAAGGACTGTATTAATTATGATTTATAACTTAAGTCAGCACTTCATGCGTATCTCCTCGCTGCGTATTGGGTAAATGCTGGACTTGTGACACAGGATGGGTCCATGCTGTTTGTTGCGTGACATGGTTTGTATAATATTTCATTCCATCCGACGTGTACGCTTCGTCCCACCCAAATGGTAACGGTTCCGCTTCAATGAGACACTTAACAGATTTAACGACATCCCGCGCTTCCGCAGACAGACTACTTGCGCTTAACTTCTTATGTTTTGCTAAGTACCCCGGGGGTCTATTCCCTCTTCCCGCATCACCATGGGTGGAGTCAGATCTCAGATAAAAGTTATCTCCCTGTCCGGCAGTACACTCGTGAACTACTTCCGCAAATTGAAGCAGTTTCTCCGTCGCTACCTCGTATGTTTTCTTACTAACTTCCGCCTTTCTTAGCTGACACCCGAGGACTGCCAATCTCTTCTGCACCACAGGATTCTCCAGTTGTTTCGCTTGGTCAGCTTTCAACTCGCTGATTTCTCTTTCAAGTAAACCGATCACCTCCTCATAATCTTGTTCCATGCCACGTGCTGCATGCTGGGCCTGTTCCGCTAAATGTACTTTACTACGCAACGAGCGACTTTCATGAATTGCACCCTGAGCTTCACGACGTAACTTCAACAGTTCCTGCTCAGCAAAACTACAACTCTTCTCTTTTTCTTTTAATGAAATTTTCATCTTTTCAATTTCTTGTTTCAATTTAGCATTTTCCTGTTTCAACGCATTATAGTCCTGACTTGCAACACTTTTGGATGATGTCATACCTGTCATTGCATTTTTTGATGATGTCACGGTTACATCTTGAATACTACTCAATTCTGGTTTGAAGGGTGGTGGCTCAGTAAAGTCAGTGATATCATTGGCTGCAAAGAGCATTGAACTGTTACTGATATTTCTCTCTTCAAGCTCAAATCTAAATATATCGCGAGATGTCCGGACGAAATCACCGTAACTCACATATCCATTGGGATCTGCTTTAAGTCTTCTACGCAACTCGTACTGCTGTTCAGATGACGGTTCAATTCCCAGATATTTCAGGGCAACTTCCAATTTCTCAACTCGCAGTCGTACGTGTGGATCCAAAGAGAGTTTTCGTGACTGAGACATAGCTCTAGTTTGACTTGATGTCATAACGGCAGCCTGATTCACAGGTACATGTCCAGCCATAGTTGACATGTTGCCTCGGTTGGGCGGTAAATGATTGACGAGTGGAGACGCACTGTTCCGATTGGCTAATAAATGCCCTGTCCCTGGTGACATACTATTTTGATTGAACGATAAAGGTCCCATCATAGGTGAAGCATTATTACTTCTAGATTGAGGGGTTCTATTATTTAACACAATATCCAACTCACTAGATGATTTTGCACTGTTTGATTCAGTTTCTGATCCTTGCAGTGCAGGCACACGCTCTTTTTGTCCTAACCATGACCTTTCATCAAGGTCAATATTAGCTAATGGCGTGCTGGCTCTTGACGAGATAACACTATCGGTAACAGATCCGGATGTAGTTGAGTAACTATATCCACCGGACAGTTCCATTAACTCAACAAACTCCAACTGAGATTGCTCATCCCGCGTTACAACCATAATGACACGATTCGATGCAGACGCACTGCGTAACACAGTCACTGCTCTATCATTGGAAACATGTTCTAATCTCTGACCATTAACTTCAAGTATCTGATCGCCGTCTTGTAACCGCCCACCATCCGCAGCCAAACCTCCAGCAAGAACTTTCTTAACAAATATTCCAACCTCTTTATCCCCATCATCTGTTAATCCACCAATTATTTTAATCCCTAATCCGTTGCTACAATTATTGTACACAATGGTTTCAGTTTGTCGTTTGTTAGACGTGTCTGGAGATCTGCTGTTCATCGTTGACGGGCTGAGAACTACTGTTGTCGACATTTTGATGAATTATCTTTGCTTTCCACTCAAAACCTATAAGAATGCAGAATCATATTCCGATTCAGGGCCTTTATATTTCATTATGTGTACATGAACTATGCATAAACTATTATCTATATGCACCTGTTTTGTAAACAATATTACAATACACATATTGTTTTGTGGGAAATAAAACCTTGTGATGGTAAAATGTAAACACTAGACAACTGTAACTACAAAATTTGATCCAAAAACTATGCAACCGATGCTGTTATGTACACTAAAATCCTGATTTAACATAAGACTATATAAAAGAATTATTTATTGCCTTCAAGGATTCATGACATTGATTAGTGGACAGCTGTGAGTATATATGATGAAATATCATAAAGAATCATTCTTAAACCCTATAGGAAGCGTTTCATTTATAAATCTAAGATAACGTTAACTTGCGACTGGCCTCAGAGCTGACTTGTGATTCTAGCATCACACAAAGTATCACTATCAGTTAAATAATGGGAATTACAAGTGCCGTGCCTCGGGGGGTGATGTATCAAACATCTTATTCAATCATATATTATGAATTCGTGTTTTTTTTTAAACATTGTGTTATGGAGGACTAGCCCTGTTTTAGATGGCACACAGTCTTACTAATAGACCAAATTTCTGACGTATTGGTCCTAACACTTTCCTAGTCAGAAACTATGGTCTTATGAAATTAATAAAACCGATAAAAAAAATTCACATACAGCAATGCTCCTATGGTCTATGCATGTTTGTTATTATCAAGTAAAATATGTATAAATATTCTTGTTTCACAACATTTGTTGAATATTAACTCAAGAAATACGAAGCGACCATAAAGGCATCTACAGTGATTCTAACTGATTTTTATAAACCATCCATCTTGTTTACACGTACAAATTTGTACTTTCATTGATAGTAACGAAGTAAGACCGTCATAGTATTGCTGTATGAAAATGTTAACGCATGGGTGAATTTTTTTGGTCATTTTGAAAGACGATAGATTTAGTTTAGCACAGCGTTAAAGGAACAATTATATATCAGATATTGGAACTAGTTCTATTATTTATTACCGCCGGGAATTTTCCGGAACTACACACTGGGCGAGAAAACGGAAATGGCCCTTATGAGTTCTTTCAATTGCCAAAAGATTGCCCCAGGATCAGTATTTTCAGTATGTTTATTATTAAAACTAATTTAAGCTACCGTTTTACAGTTTCATGATGAAATGTTGATGCGCGTTTTATTTATTTAGTACCCTACATAAACTCAGGTGACATTCACACCTTAAACAGTCACTCAGAGTGCATGCCTCACGGTACGGACAACACCAAGATACCAATATTACACCAAAACCAAAAGAGAACAAAACAAAAACAGAATATTTTAAACCAATTCAATTATAAAGTCAAACAAATCTTGTAAAATACTTCTTGGCTTTTCCCCATGTAGATGCAATTGGACTGGTAGACCAGGGATTTTGTCATCATAAAATTAGGAACAGCGTTTTAGTCTTGATACGAATGTGCAGGGTCATAGGTACTTGTAATCCAATGATTCAGCTCAAAAAACAAATTCTAAAAAATCGGTATACTCTAATCTCTATTTAATACTTATTAGTATTTAATACTAGTTTTGAAGCAAAGCCAAAGGCAAAGTTGACTTTCAGAATCTACTTACCATTGACATTGCTAGTGCATGTTGCTGTTTAACTGATTCAGCTGCGAAGATATACAAAGAGTACAATTTTCAGGATTCGACATCATCAAACGACCGATAACAAGCGATATGCCGTGTTTATAGAGGCAAAAAAAATCACCATCAATCCGCCATTTTTCTTATTAGTGTATCAAAACAATTTTCCCACAAAAATGAAGGGGTGTATAACCTGCATTAAATTTATTTTACTGATAGTGGATGATAGACGGTAAACGGTAATGTGATGTAATTAATTCTGTTGCAAAAAAAGTTCAATAAATAATAAGTTACATCAAGTTAGACAGAAAACATTTTTAAAGTATGCTTTATAGTACACACGTCAACAATGGCATTTACCCTATTCGTAACATGGACTCTTCGCGCAGGTGTTTCCTTTTTAATTAAGAGCAAATTTTCTAAAAAATAATTGCCAGCTGTAGATATTATTTTGACATATGTAATAATTTCACAAGTCAATAAAAATACGTTATAGTTATACAATTATTTTTTTAAAATCTCGTTTTAACGAGAAATACGATGACCCTGCGTGGTACGCCATCTTGCAACAAAAAGCATGGCGGATGCTGCGGCAAGATCGCTGCAATACGAGTACAAAGCGGTAAGTTCTGGATGACACGATGTCGTTAACACTTGCTCATGTAATCCTTGTGACTTAGGAGAAGAAATACATGTATCCTATTTGCAAGTAAACAGCGTAATTTACCAACAACGCACTGTAAACAAAAGGCAACCGGCAAAACCGGTGTCTTAGTTCTTTCCAATTCAGGTCTCAGGATCCTTGAGGTTCCTCTTTTGACTTTATTGGACTCTTCGTAATATTCCCAGTTGTCTGGGATTTTGCCGCTTCCGGTGATCTGGGATTTAAAATCTTTATAGACTTATAAAACAGGCCTATCAATAAACTATCTTAATTATTTAATTGCACTTTAACAAATATATTCTCCTCATAAATGATTTATTGATTTATAAATGTGTATATAATAACATTCCCCTTCCAATGTTATTTTCAATATTTACCGAAATTATATCATAATCTCCTCTATCGAAAATTCCGCAGACTCCAGCTTATATTTATTATTTTTAGATTTAACTTCTGTTATTCCAATAATCATGCTTTTATAGTTTATCGCTCTCACTTTGAATTCTGCTAACTTATTCCTGAACTGGTCTGCATTGGTATAGAGACATGGTATTATTCCTCCACCATAGGGGTTTTTATTGGTACTTTCACTTTTTTTCTTGCCCATGGTGGACCTCTCACTTTGAATACGTACTTTCCCCGTTCCTTCTCTTGCATTGCTTTCGCTTCTTGTAGTAAGTTTTTTTGACTCCTCTTTTTCAGACTTTGTCATATCAAGACTCACAGATATATTCTTATATTTATCAGGAGCACTTCGCAGATTGTTTAGGTTCTTGAATAATCGTCTCTTTACTTCTGAACTTTCAAGTTGTACCAAAACTGGCCTGGTTGCTGATTCTTTATACTTCCCAAGTCTAATAATTTTCACTAGTTGTTGTCTCTCGATCTTAACACCACATACCTGTGAAATATCCTCTATAAATGCTTTATCACGTTCTATTTTCTCCTGGAGTTGTGATTTACCTTTTGGTATTCCATAGAAGACTGCATTATTCTCCCTTTCTTTCCTCTCATTCACCTCATGTGTCCTATCTACCTCTGACTTAGTTATCCTGCTCTTATGTGTCCTATCTACCTCTGACTTAGTTATCCTGCTCTTATGTGTTATAATATTTTTTTGCACCTTCTCTTTACATTTAGCACAAAACCACATTTAATCCGATTCAGGCAATATCTCGTATTCCATGACAGACTTGTAGCGTTCGTTACATCTTTGGCATTCAAGTAGTTTTGCATCACTACTAATAAATAATTTTGCACATATCTGACATTTCCATGGATCATTTATATCATCATCACATGTACTTTGCTTACTTTGTGAGGCTGAACTAGATCTGGAGTTAATTCTTGGTCCGACTTTTCTTGTTTTTCTTTTTATTTTATTCAATTCTTCACCACCTCCATCTTGATTTGTATTATTCATAGTTCTCACTAATAAACACGTACAATTTCTTCAATATGGAACAGTTCACTGAATGTCTAACACTTTTCCAATATATATGTAATTATGTTGATAAATTTGTGTTATTTTCGATTTATCCTAGACAAAGAGTTCCGCCATCTTGACCATGCTTCTGTAAATTATTAATTTTTTTTTAGATGTTCAAATTTCTTAATTTTTGTCCCACTAATCACTTTTCTTCCACAGCAGAACTAATCCCTGAGATGTTTAATACTATCACTAAGAATTTTAGCTAATTAATTATAAAAAGATTTTCGTTTTTATTTTAACCGAAAAACTTCGCACATGTCCTTCAACCGGAACCGGAAGTCATATAAGATACGGAATGATTTTCCTTAATTTTTGGTCTGTGCACCCGATCCATCTTCAATGTAATACGTATGTCTAGTCTAAATTCTATTTCTAGTCACAGTCAGATAGCGAGAAAATGTTATATTTTTAAATAAATATGATGTACTATTAAATAATTGTATTATACAGGAGGCGACATTTAACAGTATGTCTTATGTTTATCTTAAAACAGTTCTTTCTCCCTTGCTGACTGTTTCTGGTCTCCCCTCTCGAGCTCTGTCAGCACTAAGACGTATTCTATTAAATTGCGCCGCTGGCTTTGTGTTCATTCAAATTGACATCGACTTCAGTAGTGTTACTTAGGAAAATCCGCACGGCAGACATCATGCTGGGGAAACCTGGTGGAGTGTTGTGAAAAGTGCTCCTAGTCCTAGTACGCCTGGAAGCAAAATTGTGGTTTATAATTAAGTCAAGTGCTATTCATAAAACCTAACATTTGAAATACTCAATACTATGTTTATAAAGAATCATAGAAAAGCAGTAAAAACACAGCTTGTCATTATCTTGCACCATATAAACAAATTCAGAAAATGAGCATCTAGAACAAAGTGCGCCATATCAAAACAACTAAATGAAAGCAGTTGCATCTTTTTGTAGTAAAATATGTTAATTGAAAAATGATTGGTTATTTAGAAGTTAGGAAACATATATGTTGACCAATTAATACCCTTCGGCAAGTCGCAATCAAGTAGTCGGGACATAGACATAGTACAAGCAATGCAGTGTGCTGCTTCAAGTGATGAAGGATAAGACTCTTTGTTTTGTAGAACTCGAATCTTGTGTTGCAAGCTGATCGCTCGTTGATAGAGAAAAGAGCTCGCGATGAAGCCACTGGGGAAGTTATGTCCCTTGCTGGACACATGTCTAGTACAAAGATGGGAGACAAAGCACAAAGGTCACGACCCCCACAGATGGAGGAAAGGAAAAATAAGTAAGACAAACAAGTCACCAGTAAAAATCTACCAATCTCTTGTAAAACCTCAAAAAATATAGCTCCAACCTAAAAAAAAAACACCCTGTAGATCTAAAATGTAACTACCTTTTTTTTAGTGAATCTGCACCAACTGAAAACAGTTAGATCCCATGTTCAAATGGTTTCTTGACTTTTGTCATCAGTATGTTTTCATTTTAATTCTTTTGTGCTTAGGCGAAGAAAAAGAGACGAAGCTCAGCATGATATGCATAAGATGAAAGGCACGACTGTCTTGTCTGAAAACATTGATGAAATGGTTGGAATCTTGTACCGACCCAAAACACCAGAGACGAGACAAACTTACGAGGTGTTACTAAGTCTTATACAGGCTGCTCTGGGGGACCAGGTAAAGCTTTTGTTCAGTGCTATCTTGTATTGTAGTCGGGGAAACATAAGTGTGCGATAAATGTTTACCTACCTCTTGAATCATTGGAGCGTGATGAGGCATCCACTAACAGAGTTCACACCAATGGACAACAGGTCCAGGGACATAATTCAGAGGCAGTGATTCTGTATATAATAGTTAATGAGATACTGTTCTCATCATAAAGAAATTAAATGTCAACATTTTTGAAATAACGACCTATATAGATATAAAAACGTGAAGTTTGGTGTTGTTTATAGGTGTGAATGCCCCTTGTGGTTACCTCATCACGCTGATATGATTCATAAAGTAAGGTAACATTTGTTGGATGCTCATGTTTCCCCAACTATAATAACTCGACAATGTTAACTTAGGAAGCCGCATTACTATGTGATGTTTTGATAGGTATGCTGATGTACAAATGGCTGTTAACACAAAGAATTTAAAGAACTCCACACGTTTACTTTTCTTGTTTTCGCATGATGGAAGGTTTGCATCAATCATGTGACGAAGTTTTGGAGTGGAGATTTATAATTCTTCTTGCGGAGTGGAGATTTATAATTCTTCTTGCGGAGTGGAGATTTATAATTCTTCTTGGGGTGTGGAGATTTATAATTCTTCTTGCGGAGTGGAGATTTATAATTCTTCTTGCTCCTCTTATTATTAAAATAAGTGGCAGAGTAGTTTTTATTTGCAGCTGACAGTGTTCTTTTATAAACTGTATTAAATTTTGAAGATTTTATTTCTTACTGTTTTTGATGGCAAAAAAGTATGACAGACACAGAATTAATCATATTATACGACTTGCAAGAAAGCATAACCAGACTGAGTTCGTTGTGACAGTATCTTTTGTTTACAGCCTAGAGATATCCTGTGTGGTTCGTTATAACCGTATGTTTTGTTTACAGCCTAGAGATATCCTGTGTGGTGCTGCTGATGAAGTGTTGGCAGTGTTAAAGAATGATAAAATGAAAGACAAAGAACGGAAGCGGGATGTAGAATGCCTTATGGGGGCCATTGCAGATGAGAGATTTGCGCTGTTTGTAAATCTGGGGAAGAAAATTACTGATTGGGGAGCACACGAGGAAAAAATGCAGACAGGTACTGATGTCACCGTAGACAGGCGCTACAGTTTACACTGTAAAACTTTCTAGTTCCTTAATAAAAGCTTTTTGTTGGTTGTTTGTGTTAGATGATTTCTATTTCATTTTTGTAGTGTACTGTACTATACTCAATCTTTAAACTGTCAGTGTGACTGCAGAATCGGCACTTACAGTAGCATGCCTGCTGATTACACTTACAGTAGCATGCCTGCTGATTACACTTACAGTAGGGTCACCATTAAAAAATTCTTTGTTTGCCCTAACCCGACCCTGATTTTTAAAGTTGGGTAGGTAGGTAGGCAAATAATTTTTTTTTCTGAACAATATTGTTCATTTTACAGCCACTAACAGATATGTTCTATAGTCTCGATCGTTTCAAAAATATCAACTGTAAAATCTTCACTTTTAATACTCGCACTTGAATGCGTGCCGATCTG
>JAOXYB010037085.1:0-13629 GCA_028565635.1 Phoronis ovalis | reverse complement strand
TATATAAAGAACCCGCAAACCCATGAACTCTGGTGTAAACAAACCGTATTTCTCAAGTCCAACTAGAAAGAAAACTGGTTTAATACGCATGCCAGATTAGATATGATTTCAGTCAAAACATTTGTTACACAGACAAATGCAATTATTAATTTTAAAACACGTATTCAGAATAGAAAGCTAAGACAATAAACAAAATAAAGTTATAAATATTTAAGCAGCAATTGTGTGCTTGTTATACATGTTGCAGATATATAGAAAGAAAAAGCAAAATATGGAATTTAAACTTTAATAGAAGCTTAGTATTGTTATTATTACAAAATGTACTAAAATTAATGTACTACAGAGAATAACTTAAAGTATATAACACTATCAAATTGTGTTCATGTCGCGTTTATTTTATAAGTGATCAGTAATAATTCAATAAAAATGAAGATAGTGAAAAAATATGCATTAAGACTCAATTCAAATCAGGCGTTTGTGTTAGGTGTGCTACTGTATTCAGCAACCATGTACGGTTACCAGCGTAATTAATTGATTTAATTAAATTACTGCATTTATATTACTGTTGTAATAATCTCTACTCGATCGAAAATCAATTTCTGTGAGCATTCAATAGCGCGTATATTGAGACTATCGATTTTTTGCAATAACGTTGCTATTGACACTATCGCTCTGCGTAGTTTTTCATTTGTTTACATGTTTGCTGATCATTTAATCCTATTGTAATCATTTAATCTATCGGTTGCCAAAACAAATTGGTGTGGTTTATTGAACATAGTACCATTTCAAAATATGAACTATTAAAAACTGGTACCCGGTGTAGCGTCACAACGTACAGAAAAAGCTTGTAGAAAATCCTACTTAAATTAAGTTGACATTTGGTACTTTATTTTGGTAAGTAGTATATGACAATAAAGATATTTAATTATTAACGTAACACTGCTATATTGTTAAGACAATACTCAAGACAATACTCAAATCCTGTTTTAAAGTTAACGTACTACACAGAAAGCATGTTATCGCTATTAGACAAACGTACAACAATGCAGCAAGATAACTTTGTGTACATCAGAAAATTATACACGCTTGAAGCTGTATACGTTACTCAGTTTGAAGATCCGGTGTCAAACCTATGTTAACCTAGTGCTTTTTTTTAGAATTAAAACATGGCAGATTCCGGAATTGTTATAGATCATGTTACTGGCCAACGGTCAAGCCCGAGATATACCTACACGCTAACACACGTGAAATCGAGGCAATCTAAGGAAATTGAACAACTACAAGAAGATCTTACAACTAGAATTAAGAAGAAAGATCAGCAAATACGGCGACTTGAAAATGATTTGGAAAGAAAGAACATTGATTATGAAACCTTAGAAGAACATATAAACTTTTATGAAAGTTTGCTCAAACGAAAAAGAACAGAGAGGGAAAATTGGTGGCTAGGAACAGAAGGAATAACGCAAGATGTTAAGGCCGTGACTGATATGTTTAGCATGTTTAATGATGTTTCCCGGGAAAATGTTGTTCCGATTATAAGAGATTTGTTGACTATTCAAACTCAGCAATACAGAACGAGACTGAAACATACAATGGACGAAAGATTCTCTGTAGAAATGCAAATAGAAAAACTGAGAATGTTAGAGCAGAAATATGACAATATTCAAAATCGTGACCAATTAAAGAAATATATCGAAACGTATGAAAAAAGAGTTAGTCAATTAAACGAAGAAATTTTCACCGCGCAAGAAGGACTGAAATTAAAGGAAAACTCGCTTAAGCAGTATGGCGGCCAGGAAGAAGACACCGAGCTAACAACATTGAGGCATTATTTATTAAAAGATTTCAAAAACGTTTTTCAAGAAATAAGTTCCTTATTAGATCGCAAAACTAGAGAAAATCCACAGATGGCTCAGAGAATGTTCAAGTTATTAGAAGAGAATAAAAGATTGGTAAAGTTAATACAAGAAAATCGACTAATGCTAGATACGCGTAGAGAAGAACATTCTCATGACAGCAAAGCTCTTAAAATGACCATTCAGAGACTTAAAACCGAGCTGCACCAGAGGGAACAAGACAGAGAACTTATTGTTGCAAACGAACGACTGTTCGGTGAAAATAAAGAATTTCAAGGGGAACTTGCCCGTCTTGATAAACGGAACCAGGAAATGACGTCAGAAATCAAATCTCTAAAGGAACAACTCAATCTGGAAAAAACTTTGAAAAATAACAGCGAGGCAGAAATGAATAAATTTCAGAAACTTCTTAGTGAATCAGAAACAACAAATGAGAAAATAAAAAAGGAACTAGAAGAGTTAAATGAAAACCTGGCCAAAGCTAATAGTCGCATAGATGACTACAAATTAAAGATGAGATACGTTTTGGCAGACAGTAATCAAATGAGAACTGAAAATTCCGCATGGGAAGAACAAATTAACAAACACAACAGCATTGTAACAAAACTTGAAGACCGACTTGAGGAATTAAATAAATTATTACAAAAGGAACGAGATTTAGTCAAACGAGAACAAAACGAGAACATGAAAATAAGAGCAGACGCGAGAAAAACCCAAATGGAGTTTGAACGCATGGAGTTAGTGAATATGAAAATGACTGATGAGTTAAAAACCTTACGAGGTGGTGCAGAACAAATGTCGGCTGATTTAAACAAAGGAAAAGAAGCAAATGAACAATTTAAACAGAAAATAGAAGAACTCACAACTGATTTGCGAAAAATTAAGAAAGAATATAAAGATCTGTTAGAAGAAAAAAACGAAATAGAAAACAAGAATAAAAAATACAAAGCAGAACTGGAGGAATTTAAAACTTTGTACGAGGAAGAAAAAGACACGTATTCGTACTTAAGAGAACAAAATCACCAGTTTCAAAGAGATATTGATTTTCAGCGGAAACAAAATGAAAGTTTAACCAAAGACGCTGCGGAAAATGAAATAATCAGAACTGAGTTGGATCGTGATCTTCAGGCGACAAAGGAAATGTTAAAAACGGAAAAACAGAAATGTAAAAGTCTTCAAAAAGAAAATTCTGAGTTATCAACCGTTAAAGGGGAGTTTGAAATACAAAATGACGTTCTAGAAAAGAAATGTAATTATCTAAGTGCAAGAATGACTGATCTTGAAACAGAAGTAGACGAAACAACTAGACTTTTCCATGCAGAACAGAAAAAAACACGGCAAATGGGTGATGAAAATGCAAAGGCTTTGGAAATCGCAGCTAAGATGGACGGCATTCAAAGACATCTGGAAGCAGAACAAACAACGACTAAAATGCTGGCTAAAGAAAATGAAGAACTGTTAGCAACTGTTGAAAAACTTCAAAATGAAAATGAAAATGACGATACCGAAATCGCAAAACTTCAAAACGAGGTGCAAAATATAAATGCAACTATTCAAGAACTACAGGCATCCATTGAAGAATTGACTGCAGCGAGGAACGAATTACAAGAAACGGCTAAAGAATTAACTTCCAAAAATAACGAACTAGAAAAAAAGAAAACTGAAGCAGGTGCAAAGAAAAAAGAACTTATTGCTGAACTGAAAGAAGCCAATAAGTTGCTGCAAAAGGAACGCGAAATATCACGTCAATTACAGGAAGAGAAGTATAATGCTTTGGCAGACAATGCAAAATTAAGAAATCAAAAAGATGTCATGCAAAAAAAGAGCGAAAGTGGGCACTCTAAATTTGAAGATCAAGTAGAAGAATTAACAAAACAGCTGGAGAAGGAAAGATCTGCAAACCAGGACTGTGAAGAAGAATTAAAAATATTAAGAAATCAAGTATTTAATAATGACAACGAAAAACAAGCCCTAGAAAATACAATAAAAGATTATAAAACTCTTTTACAAAACGA
This sequence comes from Phoronis ovalis, assembly GCA_028565635.1. Classification (NCBI taxonomy): domain Eukaryota; kingdom Metazoa; phylum Phoronida; family Phoronidae; genus Phoronis; species Phoronis ovalis. Next base: position 9,758 of record JAOXYB010037085.1, on the reverse strand, counting down.
ACAAATAAATGCGCAAAATTTAGAAGCAGAGATTCAGAAATTGGAAACTACTGTCAACGAATTGAAAAATTCTGAAAAAGTAGAAATGAGTGGAATCCATAAATCTTTGCAAGAAACTAAAAACATGCGCAAGGACATAGAAAGAGAAAACCAAAAGAATCAAATTGATATTAGACAGTTGGAAACAAAACTTAGTAAAGCCGAACAACAGTGCGTTAGCAGTGAAAAAAGAAATAATAAGTTACTAATTGATTACGAGAACGCTACCAGTCTTCTAAAGACTGAAAAGGAACGAAACAAAACATTGGTGTCCGAAATTCAAGAATTACAAACTTCAAAAAGAGAAGACGACAAAGCAATGAGACAGTTCAAATCAGATGATCTGAAATCCACCGAATTATTAAAAAAGGAGAAACAAGCTATGGAAAAGTTAGAAAAAGCGAATAACTTGTTAAAAAAAGAAAAAGAAGAATTAAACGCAAAGAGGAAGGAACTCGAATCTCTTGCAGAAAATTTAAAAAAAGATATGCAAAAAGAGAAGGAGGACAGAAAAGTATGTGAGAAAGAGTGGCGGGAAAAAGAACAACAGCAGCTGGAAATGATTACAAAAATGCAAAACGAATACAAAAAGTTAACAGAAATGGCGTCTAGAGAACAATCATTAGAAATTAAAACCAAAGAATTGGAAAAAGAAAAAAGCCTTGCTGATGAAAAACTTAAAAAAATGTCAAGCTCTTTAGAGGATGGTAAAACGCTACTTAAAAAGGCGAAAGATAAAACAATTACTCTAACTGAAGAAAAAAATAAAATACTCGAAGAAAGAGAAAAGATGGTTAGCATTTTAAAACAGCTTCAAGCAAAAGTGAAACCTCAGGCTGAAGAACTGTTAAAGTTAAAAAACGAACACGAACAAATGGCGGCAGAAGTATTAAAGACTCGGGAAGATATGAAAAAACTTCAGGGAATTCTAAAAATGATGAAAGCAGTTAAAAAGAGTTAAATCATTTTATAAATTACGTTTTAAATCTTTAAAAAGTTGTAATTAGTAGTTGCGTTTACGAGGATGCTTCTGTAACAGATTTTTAACCTATGATATGATATTAATTACTTATTGACTTGCGCACGTAAAATATACATAATGAATTCAGAAATCAGTTATATGTAATTTGACGTACGTCCACGGTACAGCTTCGAGACAAGAGTTAACGGATATGACTCGCTCTCAAACTTTAATTTTACACAAGTACTATTTTGTGTTTACCACTGTCAAAGGTGTGCAAATATATATTGTATACTGTATGTTTCGAACATATCTTTTTTAGTCAGCATTTTTCTCCGAGAGATATCTACAAACTGATTCACATATAACGCTTATCGTTGAAAACACATACTCGTGTAACAACAGAGAGGGGCATAGTGCTTCTAAGACGATAAATACATATATATGGTAATTATTGCTTATTTGTTAAATGTTAGAAATATTATATTGAATATGAATATATGATCCAAACTCAAAATATTTCTTATTTCATGTTTTCATAAGAAAGACTACAATTCTGGAGTGTGCTCCCAATATATTTTTATCTCATCTTCGAGGAATTTGTAGAATTTCAAATCGATTCCTTTTACATATACATTACATGTAACTTACATATTCTAATGACAGATTGCAGCATATTGTCACAGCTTCGGGGAAGGCTAAACTTGTGGAACATAAAACACTATAGCGTATGGTACTACGATTTGCATTTTAAAAAAGCTTCAGTAATGTCAAATATAAAACAAGCCTAAAAATTATCGAGTTTATCACTACCATTAGGTTCACATACTGCTGAGTACTGTTTCCGTGAATTGGATCTCATCTCAGATCACGCGTTGCTGATCCACCAATCACCAATTAAGGATTCACAATATAATAGTTCTTAACATTGTTATTTCAACAGAATGTGTGATTTAAAAAAGACAAGATATAAAATTAGCTGTTTCTTCGGTAGGTATTGTATTTCTCGGATTATTATATCATGACGGTTTGTAGCAGGTCTATAATAAATGATAATTATCAGCAAATATATACATGGCCACCTAAGAGCAGCACTCAGTGAACTTAACCCTAAATAAGAACAAATAGCGACACAAAAAAATATATGGTATTACATAATTAATTTTCCTATTCACTTGAATATTAATAAATCTTTTTAATAATACTGACGTTATGATGACAATTTTTTTCAATCACAAATCGATATCCGTCTTTAGCCTATGCCTGCTTTTTAATCCTGGGATGGTCAACAAACATTTTTGCTATATACCTGACTGTAGAAACTTGCCTAGAAGATTATGAAGCTTTAATTCAGTCCTCTACTTATAAAAATCCCATTATTTTCTGGGGATTTTAGCACTCTGATTTCTTACATTTTAAGCAAAATTACACCAACTTTTAAATAAAATTGATCACTACTGCCAACCACGAAGAAAAAGAGAGGAAAAGATCCAGGAGTAAAAACTGTACATTATATACACTGTACGCTGATATTGGTTGACTAATGCAAACTTCACAGTAGACAATCTATTATATTGACTCTGATGGCACATTTTACTGAAATCGAAGACGGACATTCAATAAATAAAAATCAATACTGATTAAACATATAAGTATAGTCAATTGATTTTTACCTTAACGCTTTTGTTTTATTATTGAAAAACATAACTATCACGCGTAAATAAGCGTTGTCATAACATCTAATACTAAGCGGGACATAAGCTAATAAACAAATGATATGTACCTCTCTCTCTCTCTCTGAGCTGGCTATACTCAACCAGAAAACTGATGATAACGAAATTTTCAATCGTAACATTCATACTTTAAGTTCAAGTTGGAATATTTCTGCCTGGTAAGTTCATATATTTGTTAACTAAACTTTTGCATAGTACTAACTTATATCATTTGGCGTTGGCGTAATATCTTTATCATTAGAGGTCTGTCTGGGACGCAGGCATATAAAAGAAATGCATGAATGCCCTAAATGTTCTAGGTTTTAATTACTAGTATTGTCCGTAGATAAAATTGTTTGCCGCAAATAGACAATTATCGTCGCAATTCTTTCCGGACATTCATCCCGGCGTCTATTTGTAGACCTGTCCGTACAATGCAGTAATCCACGCGAACATTTATTTGCTTTACCCGGGCAGAAGAGAATTTTGATACATGTATTTAGTTACGTAATCATTATATACTGTTCTTTTAAGAAATTGGTAACCCTCCTCAATACATGTGAAGTGGCCATGGTCAGCCGCATAACTAACTTTAACACATCCAATGTATTGTTACTTTTCAGATAAAACTTGGCAAAAAAACGAAAGAAAATGGAATCAGAACTAACAAATATGAGTTTAAGAGCAGATCGGTATGGTTATACCATGTCTCACATGAAAGCAAGATTAGCGCGGGAAAAAGACAAACTGTCTTCAGAACACAAGCAAACAATAAAACAAAAAGACCTAAGAGTTAGGCATTTAGAAAGTGATATTGAAGTTGTGAACAATGATATTAGTTCTTTAGAGGAAACTGCTAGATTTTACCAAGACATGCTGAAGAAGAGGAAGGTGGAAAAAGAGGAATGGCAAAAACGAAACGAAAATTTCGTTAATGATATCATACAAACTGTGCATCAATGGAAATCGTCTGCTGGTGATGTGAATGATTGCGTATCAAATGTGACATCTGGTGGTTGGAAATTGCAAGCAGTGCAACATAAAATTAGACTGAAAGAGTACATGGATGAAAGATTTGCTTATGAAAAACAAATAGAGAAAACAAAACATACACCAAGGAGTTCAAAGCACGAAAATCCGGGAATCGTACAGCAAACACTTCGAGATTATGAGCAAAAAGTAGAAATACTCAACGAGAAAGTATATACTTTACAAGAAACATTAAAAAGTAAAGGAAGGACTTTAAGTCAATTTCATGTTTCATTGAATGATATTAATGATACAGATTATGACTCTCTGAAAATTTCCTTGATTACAGATTTCAAGCAATTTATGGAAGAGATCAGTATTTCTGATTCTACTGCAAACCAGGTTATGTCACGAAAATTTCAAAATTTGGAAGATGAAAATCAAAGATTGTTAAGGTCACTTCATGACGTCAGCAAAATTGCTCAAGAAAGACAACTACGCGAAAATACGGACATTCGTACAGCTATCGAACAGCTGAAAAATGTAAACGGAGAATTAAAGAAGAGTAAAAAATTAAAAGACGAATTACAAAAAGAAAAAGAAAATAGCAAACAACTACAAGATACAAATCAAGAACTGCAAATAAATATTTCTGAATTAACAGCGAATTTGTCGCACGTGAGCTCTCAGCTAGACAGTGAACTGAGTATCTCAAAACATTTGAAGGAAGAGAGAAATGATTTTAAATCAAAAGTTGAAAACTTAGAAAAGCAAATTTCGGAGACAGAAATAAAATTTAGTTATATAGAATCAGAACTTAAAAAGGAAAAAGAAACATTTACCGTAAAAGTAGATGAGCTAAGTCAGAAAAGTGACGATAATAATTTGCTTCAAATCAAAAATGGCGAATTTCAAAAAGAGATTACAATTTCTAGTGACAAAATTGAGGGATTAGAGGGAGAGATAAAAGGACTGAAGTCATTGTTAGAAAATGAGAAAATTACTGTCAGAGCACTTCAGGAAAAGGTTAAACAAATGGAGCAGGAAAGCAATGCAAAACAAAGAAAAATTCTAGATTTGGAAATCAAGAATAAAGAACAGCAAACAAATATAAAGGATTTGAAAAAGACTCTAGACACAGAAAACCAGAATGTGACAACATTTAAAGATAACTTGAAACAGGTGAATGAAAACTTAAAACTTCAGAAATCTCAGTACGATGAGCTTCAAATACAAAATAAAGCGACTCTAAAAGAGAAAGATCTATTGAAATCTCAAATAGAAGATGCTAACAAGTTGCTACAAGTAGAACAAAGAAACATCGAATCCTTACAAGATGAAGTTGGTCATCTACAAGGAGAAATAAAGAAGTTGAGTATTAAAAATGATTCGTTACTCGAGAAGAATGCAAATGGTGAAAGTATGAACAATCGATTAAAAAAAGAATTGCAGAATACAACAAAATCCTACGAAGACGAAAAGGAAACTTCAAAATATTTTCGGGAAAAATATAAACAATTGCAAGAAGAGTACGAAACTTTGAAATTAAAAAAAGAGAATTTCGAAAAGGAGATGAAGGATTTAAAACAGAAAAATAATGAACTCAAAATTGAAATTGAGGAAGTTAAAGAGTTGTTACAAAAAGAAACAGAAAGAATGACAAAGGTTTTAGATGAAAAACGAGAAGTGCAAAATGAACGCGATAATCTAAATACTGAAAATAAGTCTTTGCAGAACCAAAAGTCTGATGCGGTAGAAAAAATGAATGAATTGGAAAATGGAATTGAACAAATGACAAAACTGCTACGAATAGAGCAAGAAAAGACGAGACGCATGCATGATGAAAATCAGCATGCGCAAGATGTAAATGTGCAATTTTCTGAGCTCACGAGAGTTATCGAGGAAGAGAGAATTACCGTTAGAAGTCTGCGCAAAGAAAATAACGATTTTCGCCAAGAGATCGGTAAACTAGAAAGTCAAAACAACAGAAAAACAGACGATATCAATGAACTGAAAATTAAAAATCAAAATCAACAGAAAAAAAATCGAGAACTTGAAAATGCTGCTGACGTTATGCAGCAGGAAGCATTAGAATTGCATAAACAAAAAAGTACTTTACAAAAACAGCGATACGATGATGGAAACAAGAAAAAAGAATTGAATTCAGAGGTAAAGGAGCTGTCCAAGCATATAGAAAAGGAGAAATCGTTAACAAAGACCCTGCAAGAAGAGAAAAATCAGCTATATGCGGATAACACACAGTTAAGAGCACATAATAATGAATTACAGAATATAGCTAAGAGCAAGACGGAAAAAGTCGAGAGCAAAATTGATGAATTGAACAAATCGTTGCAAAAAGAAAAATTATCTTCAAAAATATTAAAAGAAGACAAAACTAAGTTGTTAAACGAAAACAAGCAGTTGAAAACGCAAATGAGTGATTTGCAAAGGAAATGTGACAGATCACAGCCTAAAATAACCGAACTTGAACACGAGGTTGCGATGATAAAACAGTTATATGAAAGTACCAAGGGAGATAAACCTGAAAAAGATAGAGCAAATAAAGACGCGGAGGGTGAGAAAAGGAATAAAGTGAATCAAGAGAATGATACGAAAATGAAGCAATTAACATCAGATTTAAAACAGAGTAAATTACACTCGCAATCATTAAAAGAACAATTAGAAAGTGCAAAGAAATTAAAAGAACATCAGCAAACTGAAACCAAGAAATTAGTCAAAGAAATTGATATTTTGAAAGAAAAGAATTCAAATCTTGAAGGCAAACAGAAGCAGCTAGTTGCATATGATAAAATGAAAGAAGAATTGAAAACTTTGAAAAAGACAAAACAAGAGTATGAACACAAAATAAAGCAACTGGAAATCGAAGCAAATGAAAAGAATAAAGAGTTTTCTAAAGTGAAGGATTTGATGTCAACGTTAACAACAAAATGTGACGAACTGAAAAAAGAAAACACAAAATTAGAACAACAACTTGAAGCTTTGTCGAAACAGCAAAATACCGTTGCAGTTCCCAATTCAAAACAGGCAAATGAAAGTATACATGGGGACATGGAAAAGAAAACTGACCTTTTAGAAGCTGTACAAACGCGAAATGCAGAAATAGAGCACGAAAACAAAAGGATAAAAGACCTGTACGAATCGTTGAAGGAACAAAATGATAAAAGAGAAAAAGAACCGAAATCAAAAATCGAGCCTAAAGTGAAACAGTTGGAAACGGAAATTCACAAACATAAAAACGAAATTGATAAAATGAAAGAACAAATTGATAATTTAAACAAGCGTAAGAATGAACTTGAAAAGGACAACAAATCATTAAAAGAAAAAGCTGATAAACACAAAGCGGCTGATACAAAAACAAAACAGTTAGAGAACGAACTACAAAAACAAAACGGCGAACTAAAAAGTCTAAAGGAGCAAGTTAAAGATCTTAAAAGGCAAAAAGATGACTTGGAATCCGTAAACAAAAATCACGGTAGCGTGGATACAAAGCAAAAACAAACGAAAGCAGAGCAGAAAATACAGTCAACTAGCAGTACTTCGCCGAAAGAACTGCAAGCAAAGATCAAAGAGTTAGAAACAGAGAACAGAGCGAAAGCTGTTCACCTGGAAAAAGCAAAAGAGCATCTTCAAAATATAAAGAAACAGTACAGTGAAGCCGTAGTAGAAATTGAAAAGTTACAAGCTCTGTGCACAGAATTAAAAGCAAACAAAAGTAATGGGAGTGAGAAAGTTGACGCTTCTGAGAAGGAGTTACAGGAAAAAATCGAAAATTTAGAAAAACAAAACAGTAATGGGAAAGCTTTATTATTTAAAATGAAAGAAAAAATGGACAGTATGAATGAAGAAAAATTTGCATTAACCGCAGGTGTTAAACTGCTACAGAAATCTAAGGCAAGTTTGAAACAAGAAAACGCTACATTACAGGAAGAACATTTAAAAACAAAAGAACAACTTAAAAAAAGTGAAACAGATGTAAAAAAATTGAAAGAAATTCTGACAATGTTAAAACGAAAATAAGTACATCATCGTGTGTTGTCGGCATGTTTCTCACATGTGTAAAAGGATAACACATATTTAATTTGATATTTAATTTTATTACCCGACTTTTGACAAGAAATAGTGAAGAGTTGCATTGTTTAAAAACTGATTTTCTTCTACTCTAATGTGACAAAATTTAAGACAAACTGTAAAAACACACTTTTTAATATACTCAAACGTATTGCTGTTATACCTGTTATTTTTTTTATTGTTACCATAATTATTCTTTATTATTAGGATAAATAGTTGTTTAAAAATAAAGTGTTAGTAGTGGAGGGCAACAAAGTTCAATTTACGAAGAAAAGCTAAATCTTACCACAGCTCAGGCTGATGTACCCTGGTGGCAAAAATTGATTATCAAATAAAAGTAAAGGACAAACATAAACAGTTATCCATGGAGTGCATAAATTTCTTTTGTAGTGACAAACTTATATATTTTCAGGATGTTTTTCTACATGATTCCGCTAATCTTCGCGAATCTTATTCTAATACAGAGAGGCAAACATTATCATTATTTGCCCAACGTGTGTTATCATAAAAGCGCCTTGTAATTTAAACATAGTTTGTAAACAATTCTTTTATATATTTGCATAGTACTCTTTCAAATATGTACATACATGGATTTCGAGGCGCTTGGCGAGTGTTGGTTTTCTAACACACTCGTTGCCTTGAATTTCATAAATACATCTTAATTAATTAATCTTAATTCAGACATTTGATCTACTGTATAAAAATATAATCTATAAGGAGTGTTTCCGCCGTTTCGCTTAATTCACAAACAACCTATGAATGCCTCTACATTCCAATACAATATGTACATATATTTCTGATCTCCCTTGGCTAAAGTATCATTTCTAAAGGATCATTTCCGTGTTTAAGACGTACTCAACATACTGCCACATCGATCCTCAGTACGTTTTCATTAAGCATAAACGTTTCTATTATGCTGCACTTCAGCATTACAGGGACTGGCCAGGAAAACGATCGATATTGCTTTATTTTATATTGAGTTTCGGAAAATCGAATATACTGTCATTTTCCTGCATGCCATTGCTTCTGACTGTATAACCGTAGACACGTCTAAGTGAGCTGTATGTAGTCACATTATATTGTCTAGCATTTAAATATATTTCAGGTAAGAAAATACTTTTTTCAGTAAATTTATATAGCTTTTGAATTGATTTTGTTATCAAATCGTCATATGATGTTATTATTTGCGATTCTCATAAGTTGCTTATATTTATATTATTTCTGATCAAATTCCAAGCAAAAATCAGGTTGTAAAATCAACTATACGGTCTATTATACGAATTTTCCCTTAGTAGTGATACAGTTTTGTATGGAATATAAAGGAGATGTCAGCATATGCTAGCTGTAGGAACAAAATAGTATTTTCTCTGAAGCCCGCGCTGGAGTATAGTAGTTCACTTTCTTTGGGTATTTGGTAATACTAACAATCACTCGAAGCCTTTAGAAAACGCTGTAAGCGATGCAGCTAAAAATATATAAAAGCATGCAATAACTATGCATCACCTACAGCAAGTTACATTTATTATTTTATGCATGATTATTTTTACATTTTAGTTTATTCTGTAATATAAATATGCATTGGAGCGTATTCTTGTTAACAGATAACAGAATACGTGCATGGAATTCAGATGAACATACATTTCATACAATTCCTTCCCTTCACTGTAAGATGTTACAACACAACCAAGATAACACGATGCCTTGTAATAAATTGACGCTAATCGACTATTTAATATAATTATTAAGAAATCGAATGATGAATATAGTGCGTATCATCAGAGCTTCCTTATATAGTCGGTTGGTTGGCTGTTTGTCTCGTGCGAGGTATAAATGAGTTTGTATTCAGATCGATATTTGCTTTCTTTTCGTCTTAACACATGTGTCAGTCTCACAATTCATAGCTATAAATAAAATGTGTATACTTCGTACCAATAGGATTTCTGGTTTTATATAGTGAATCACACATCCCGTTATTATTTTACTTACAA
>JAOXYB010037074.1:0-12500 GCA_028565635.1 Phoronis ovalis | reverse complement strand
TCCATTTTAAAATAAATTTATAGATGCTGTACATACGTAAAAACTTTTAATTTTATTCCCAATACAATGCTTTTATGTAATTTTTACATTGCCTTCCGTGATACTTCTTTTGTATCAATTTGCTGTTTGTGAAAAAATGATTTGGGGTTCAAAAAGTACTTTGTACAAAAAATTCTATTGGTGGTTATGTGTACCATGTTAGTATAAATTTTGTAATTAAAATCTGTCATAGGCCTTTAGGTTTTTTCTGTAATACATGTATCTTTTTGTTAATATCAACATTTTTATTGATGGTTTTTGTCTTTTCAGTGTTGCTGAAACTTTTGTTCCCGATTATCTGCAGTGTTTTGAAAGCCATGATGAAGGAGTTGTCGATTCAGCCCTGAAGAATTTACCTGAGATTACACTATTATGTCACGGTAATGAAAATGTTTGCAAAATGTTTGTGGGTTGTACAAATCCAGTTCCTTTTTAGCATCAACAACTTTGCTTCATAAATTCATAAGGAAATATGAATTTGCACACTGATGTTTTATTATTTTGTAATATGATGTACTGTCCATTGTCCTCTACAAATTTACCGTCCGTTAAAATGGACTGTGGACGAAGAACACATAAGTATTAAATTTAAACAATTTGCATAAGGTCAGTGTTGGTTTTATTACAAATTAAACATTGTCACTGTTCTGAATTTTAGAGAAAGCTGGCGAAATACTTCAAAAAGCATTTGTGGTTGGCATCAATATGAAAGTAGACACTACGAGTTATATTAATGACACAATGCATCTACTGAACCTGGAGAGTCTACAAGACTTGGCTGTGTAGTAAGGAATTCAAAATGTCACAGAAATATAAAGAAAAAATGTCAAAACATTTCTTATCAAAGTATTGGTATTGGAGTATGTTTTGTGGCTTTTAATATAGCACAGTTAAGCATCTGAATGTGCCTAAGGTACTAAGCAAAGTGAAGATAATTCAGTGATTGGCAGTACAAAGACTAATAAAAGAAAACTTTTAAAAATAGTATTTTTTTACTATACATTTGCATAATACACATTTTTATTGAGGTCATGCTTGTACTTTTTAGTCCTACTTGGCACAAGGGTTGATTGCAATGCGAACAGTCGTAACAAATGTACAGATTGGGAAATGTGGTTGTGTACATTTATAACATACATGCTTTATAATTTTTAAACAAACATACATTTTAGATTCAAAGTTGTGCTGTACAATCTGTGGATTCGCATTATAAAGTTACAGAGCAGATTATCATATTAATGAAATGAATACTGTTCCAATGGCACACTGATACAAAATAACAGAAGCACCATGTTAATCCTAAAGTGTATCAGTCATGTACGATACTCTGAGATTCTCTTGAAAGTATGCTTTTTCATGCTGTGAATTAACTCCCCATACCAATACTCGTATGTTTCTTTCCTTCCAGTAATCAATGAAATCTCTAAAACAAAAATAAAAAAGACATATTGTACACTTGAACTCTCACATAAGGATACAATACATAAATAAAGCACTACAAGACGCTCTGTTGAATTAATCACCATGACGATATAGTAAATGAGGCCAGCAACTCAAGTCTGTTATCTGACAATGTTTTCAAAGGTCCACATGTGGGTGCCAAGGTGAAAAAATATTCTAAATTACCACATTTTTACCTTCTAACAAAAATATATATTGAACATGTTTCAAAAAGAATGATAAGTTTTTGAGCTCCTATTAGACCAGCTGTGATGCTTCATTGGCAGTTCAGACAGCTATCTCACCTCGACACCATTTCTTTATATACAATGAAGAAAGAGTTCCCACAGAGATACCACACAAAGGAATAAATCATCCATTCGTAAATAACATCGGCAGCTGGCGCAAGGATGCGCTTCCATAACTCTTTATTTCTTATTGTTCCGTCAGTTCGTCTTTTGAGTAAGTGAGAGTGATATGTCAAAGCAGTTGGTATACTACGATCAGCTTGCTTTACCTAGACAAAATCACATTAGACAGAGGTCATATAAGAAAAGTAGCACTTCATTAAAAAACCAGCTGTACATTTCTGTTTCCAAACAAGTTGTACAAAATGTGTTGTATCAAGAAATAAGCAAGCTTACAGGTATGGTGTTGAAAACATTTTTGTCTCATTTCATAATTTTAACTTAATATGGAAACCACAAGTGTCGGGCCCAACATACAGACTTTCATATCTAAAAGACCTTTGACAAAACAATAAGTAATCCAACTGTAAAGTAGCTTTGAGTTAGTGACAAATACCTTGGCCAAGATCAACCAAGGATTATATTGCTTATATTGACCTGTTATCAACTTGCAAGGAAACACTCCTGGTTTTAATTGTATCTCTGAAATCAAGCACTAATCTTCCAAGATGACCTTCAGTCATCTCACCTGGAAACAATGTTCTTATATGGTAGTATAAATGAGTTGCCACAGATGTACCATAACCATGAATACAGTATCCATTCATAAACTACATCTACCATTGGTGCCACCCATTGTTTTCATATCTCATCATTACGCTGCGTTCCATCAAGACGTAATGATAGACGTTGTTTCTGATATGTTATTCGACAGATTATTTGTGAATCTGCTTGTTTTACCTACACAACGTAGACCAATGATGAAGTCTCTACTAACTTGTTCATCAGTTTGAACTGCTACAGGTGAGGGGAACAAAAAAGTTCTAGGTTCCGCCCATGCTAGTATTTTTTAATGGGGCATCCCTTAACATTGTGCATTACACAAATTCTGATTATTCATTGCTGCATTATTTGGAACACAATCAGAAAAAATTCTTATTAGAAAAATAAACCTTAATTAGGTGAAACAGCTTTAATAATAAAAGTTTACCTTGTAAATTACACTGGGATAGAATGAACACACCACCCCCAGTTTGTAAAGTTGTGGATTTCTTTTATACAGATCTTTCAACACTTGAACATACTGGAAAGAAAAATGATGTAATGTATCAGACTACACAATTTCAGGATGCAAATTCCACAATAATACATTTACATTCAGTGTTAATTCCATTTTAGTTTACGCATAATATCAATTTTTATTATTTTAAATATATTAGCTAGAATAGTTTGAGTATATCAAAGAAATTCAAACTTATTACACCTGTCAATTTCATACTTAGCTTTAACTTTAACATACAAAGCCCACCTCAACATTTAAGCATCACATTATATTACAAGTGTGTTAACACTGCACGTTAAGATCACTAATATATAAGAAATATATGTAGTCTTCTCATACACGTTCCAACCTCCCCCTTAATATTACACCAAGAGTAACATGTCTAGCATATAAATAATTATAGTTTATTTATTTTTTACTTTCTTTTTATTTAGTCTTCTAGTCGCATGTAAATTGATTTTTCTGCGATTTAACGTAACTTCACGAAACAAACATATTTCCCACTTTAATAGACTTCTGGAAAAAAGAAACATAATGCAACGTACCGTGTTTCCCACTTTTTACTCTCTAGTGATAAATAGATCTGGGTAAACACATCCAGAATTTCAGATTCATTTGCCGGTTCCCACTAGTACAATTTTTACATTTGAAGCCAGGGATTTCTATTAAATGTATGAATCTACCGGTGCATGTGCTAAACTTTCCAGAATACTCAGAGTATTTTGTATTCTGCATTGGAGAGATTTTCACCGACTTTTGCCTACTGATGTCCCAGCTTTAGTACCTCTGAGTACCACAGGAGGTTGTTTTATGAACAGGATAAAGTTTCGAATATGAGTTATGGGTAGTAAATCTCACCATGTACTCATTTTATAAATGCATTTTATACAAATGATTAAATTTATGATTATTACTTGGTAAAAAAAAAGAATTAAGAAAGTTTTAAGACAAAAAATTAAACTTTAAGGCTTTGTCAGTTTTTCCTTCAAAAATTTGCATATTATTTAAACTGTTTTAGCTTATACAGTTCTTTTTTACCAATTTTCGCGTTTCATAATATTTCATGTGATATCGCATACATTCACTGCAAACGTTAAAGTATAGCGTGGAAACTATAGCACATGACATACCGTTTAGAAACTGGCGCTATTTTCTGTAGAATTCTTTTATCTACTATTAAATGAAATATAATCATTATTGACTTTCTTAATATATACTAGAACTATTGCCCATGATTACACAAGCAAACCAAACATACATTCAATGGAAGTTATGTTTTAAAATATTAGAATACTTCCAGTTGATATGTCGTACAATATAGTATAATACTTCTACTCAATAATTTGTTTCTGTAAATTTTGTTTCCTGATTTTTTAAGGTCGGGTAAACCAAAGTCTATAGTGAAATTAAATAGTAGCTTGCACCATTCTTTATCAAACAGGAAATAGGGGGTTTATCAACTAATGGAATAGCTATGAGAAGAGTATAACGGTTTTTCAATAGTATCTAGTGTCATCACTAATTACGAAAACAGATCTTTCAGTTTTTCAAGTGCTTCACTTATGAAATATCGTAACGGAAGAGCTATGGTTGCATGCATTTCAGGTAAACTTTTAAAAACAATGTTTTGTTTCTCAGTTGTTTTAAATGTGACTTGAAGGAAATGTACTCCACTTACTTTTTCACTGTAACCTCTGACATCGATAAACAGCATGAGACCAAGCTTTAAGCATTCCTGAACAGCTTCTTCTAATGTGGGTACTTTTTCGTGAAGATACTTTTCCCTGAAAACAATAATAAAGACTAAATGTGACATCATCAGCAGGGCTGGGATTGTCCAAAGGCTATGAGCTAAACTTTAATTTAAGATTGTGCAGTTCCTTTGAATAAGAATATACATATTACAAGTATCGTTTGCTAAAAATGCATTAATAACATTACTGTGTAATAACGATAGATATATATTATGTATGAGCGTTAAACTAGAAACTGAGCAGTACTCTTTCAGATATACCATATTTTCTAAAATAACCGTCCTGGTTGAAAAAAAATTTTCAAACATTTTTTGCAATGTATAAAGAACATTTTAAAGACTTCAAGCTTATCAATAAATCGGATTATTTAGCCGAACTTCAATTTAATTTACTTGTTTCAAACTATATTTTACGAGCTAAAAAGATTATTAACAAAAATGTGGAGAAATATTACTAATAAATAGTAATATACCGCTTTAAGACAGAGTTTTTTATTTCACATTAATTTAAAGGGTCTTAATAATACCGAACTCCTGGGCAATTTTTGATTTATTTTAATCGCTAGAGGGGGCTATTTTAGCAGGGGGGATTATTAGAGAAAATATGGTACAGTTTATTCATATACACAAACACAGATATCCAATATGCCAAAAGTCATCATATACATAAGCAACCCACAAATGCTTTAGTGAAGGTTTTATCATTTGCTGGAAAAGACAGGAAAATCTTAAAAAATATTGGACTGTTGTAACTAAGTACGTTATGATAGTCCCAGGTATTATGGCGGCCATGCATGCATACTCATTGCACCAGACAAAATTATTGCAACTTTCAAATGTAAGATTATTACATGTCTTTATTGTTCTTTAACACAAATTGCATATTCCTATGATTATTTTAAGCTATCATATAAATAAAATGTTTAAATTGTTTGTGCAAATCAGACTTATTTGATACAAAATAATAGAATGCGAGTGGGATTCAATTTTTTTGTGTTTTTCATATAATATAGAATAGTCCAAAATTATCACAGCTAGTCCTAGACATGTAGATATAAGACACAATATTTTGTAGAGATTGCTGTTGGAATAAGTTATGTAATTACACACTTGTTAGGATGATAGTGGGCTGCATTTAACTTCCTCACTTCACTAAGCGACATATTAGCAATACAACCATGTCCATCTGTTGTTCTGTCGACTGTGTCATCATGCATAAGAACAGCAACATCGTCACTGGTCAGTATCATATCCACTTCAACACCATGTAGTCCCTCGTCTTTAGCCTTCAATAAATATTTGCATAAAGGCTATTATAGTAACTAATACGTAAGCTCTTATACTGTAGCAAACGTATGGAAAATCTCATGACTAAATGTTATGCTACACTTAAAAACAGGTTGTTTTGTCTGTACAAATCAAATCTAATTTTTTTATACTAATCTTTTACTTACTCATCATCTTGATGCCTGTTGGCACATAGTAAGTTGACTCTTCCACACCCCTCGATCATTTGTTCAGTGGAATATTCCATGTCAATCCTCTCTAGTGTTGCAGTTCTGTAGATTTTTATACGACACACATGATTTTTTATTAATCAGATTTTTTTGCATCAAGTATCAACTATCAAGCATCATTTTATAGGTAATATCTGAAACTATTAATAATTATATCCGACTATTATTAGATATATTAATTATAAATTAGTCTCAGAATTTCAGGTAACAAGTGACATACTACTTACTTCTCTTACGGCCACCAAAGTATTTTCTGGCGCATTTTCACCGGCACCACGATGGCCAACAATTAACATTTTGTCGTAGTTCAACACAAAATTATCTTTAATTCTTTCTGTCGTTTTATCTTGTCCAGAAGCAAAATTCAATGGATTGGGGAGGCGAATGTATTTTAAAAGGGCCAGTACTAAAATCGTACTAGCTATACTAAGTGTTATATTCTGTAAAGCTATTTGAATGATTGTTAGAAGAACTATGATGCCAGATGTCCGTTTTGTTACCAAAGTATGTCCATACATTTTTAAATATATAAAAAATATTGAAAACTTTATAGAATATAGCTGTTTCCGCTACATGGCCTGCCATCTAGTGTTAAAAGTACTTCCGGTTTTGAGTAACCTGACGAAACTTATAATCGAGTGTCAATTGCTTTTTGAATCTGAGCAATATTTACATAGGTTGTTTATTTTTTTCAGACAATAACGTTAGAATAAACTCACTGCACCATAGACAAATGATTAATATGTATTATATAGAAGCAATACAACTCGAAACTTTTCCTCACTAGATGTCGCGCTAAATTTTCAACAGGTTGTTTGTTTCCGGATACTATGATTATAGCGATTTTGGTTATACGTATTTGGCAAATTTGTTTCAACTACTACAGATTTTAAAATGACAACGTTTCAAAATAGTGTACAAGTTTGCTTTCTGGTAGACAGCCTTACTTTAGTGAGCATCGAGCCTACACACAATATTAATAAAAGGTCAGCTGACAATGATTAGAAAACTGGGCTCTGCGCCCTACTATTGTCATGTGATGCCATTTATTGTCTGTCCTCGGTCAGTTGGTATGATTATACTGCTAGGTAGAAAAGTGTAACTGAAATCTACGTTTACAAGTGTCTGTGACTTTTAATTTACTCCGATGTAGGTATTAATATGCAAGATGTTAACTTTCTTTATGTATATAGTAGATTTTTACAAACTGTATTTCTTGCCTGGCTTGTTATCTTCTTCAGTCTGTTAAGTTGGAATGAACTCGAGTAACATATTAGCAGGAACATGTTTCGAGGAACCGGAGGTGCCGAACTTATACGAGACAGGCTTCAATGTTGTCATTTCCTTGTAACAGATTTTTTTTCTTAACAATATTTTATACGGGGTAGCAGGTAGTTTATCGTGATCCTGTTACATGGTACATAAACCAAATATCTCTAATTTTTAGCCCACATTTCATTGTCTTCAACCACATGGCACTGGTCACAACAGCGGAATGTGATTGTGCCTGGTGTAAGTTTGTGTTTTAGTTTAATTTAATTTTGAGATTTAGTGTAATTTAATTTTGAGATTTAGTGTAATTTAATTTTGAGATTTAGTGTTGCTTTTAAGTGAGAGCATGAGGGTAGACAAAAATGTGTGACTTTCACGCCAAATGCGTGAGAATTGACAGCCATATCATTATTATGTCTTGAAGTAAATTAAAACCTGGGTTGGTTAATTAAAACAATTTCGCAGTTAATTTATTTCTTTTTCAGTTTTACAGCCTAAAGAGCAGATGAATAGAATATTGAAAAGTTTTTGTGTGTGTGCAACAACAAAGATTTCACAAAAACAACTTGCCAAGTGTTGAAATAAACTGAAATAAGAACTCGGAAAAAAATAGGGAGCAAGATTATTGACTCCACTTTTATGTGATATGCAACAATCGGTAAAGACAAAACTGGAGACGAAACATTATCATGCAAACAGAGTGTACGAATGAAATTTATGAAATAGATGCATAAATAAAACTTTTAACGTAAATTAAATTATCGTGGTGATAAAGTGGGTATGAATGGATTAGCACCACAATAAAACAATCATTTATCAACCAAGTAATCTGATTACTGTGTTAACACCACACAATAAGTACTAGTATGGAAGCTGATGATGAAAGACGTGCTCTTCTTCACAAACATCTAGAATCTGAACTTGCCTCGGCGAAATTCAGAAGAAGATTAGCTTGTGCAGCTATACTGGTTGCCGAAGCTCTTGAAAGAATTGCCTATTATGGAATTTCTGGAAATTTGGTTTTGTTTTTAAATATGAATCCACTGGATTGGTCATCCTACAATGCTGTTAATGCACTGGCAGTATTTAGTGCAACTTCTTATATTATGGCACTGCTTGGAGGATGTTTAGGGGATACCATAGGTAACTTTAAAACAATCGCAATCGCTTTTTTGATTTATTTATGTGGTTATGCCATTTTTCCATTTCTTTATCCTTTTCCACTTGGGAATAATTACCAGAAACACCATAATGCCGATGATCTATATTGCTTTTTATGTCCTCATAACAGTTCAAATAGTTCATCCTGCAACTGGATGCATTCTGTAGAGCATGCTAAAGGGGGGCCAGAACTTTGTGCATGGTCTGTATATACAGCTTTGATAATAATGGCAATTGGAAATGGTATGGTGAAAGCAAATATGGCACCATTTGGTGCCATACAAATACGACAAGAAGGTCCGGAAGCAATGCGTGTTTTCTTTAATTGGTATTACTGGACTGTCAATGTTGGGGCATTCATTTCATTAACAGTGGTTGCATTTGTTCAGCAAGAAATAAATTTCTGTCTAGGCTACATTATACCAGCATCTTGTCTTGCGCTGGCTGCAATAGTGTTTTTATCAGCGGGATGTATTTATCAACATAAAAGACCATCAGGTAGTGCTTTAATAAATGTCTTTAGAGTACTCAAGGAAGCCATCAGTATTAATTGTTGTAATTCAAGAAAGGATGACATGTCAAATATTTCTGACTCTGTCGAACGCCCTCCAAGCTGTTTAGATGTAGCTAAAGTTCAGTATGGTGGCAACTTCCATGAAAGTTTAGTTAATGATGTTAAATGTCTGGGAAACATACTTGTTGTTTTTGTAGCCCTTGTTCCCTATTGGCTGGTATATTTTCAAATGGAGTCGACATTTTTATTTCAAGGTCTTCATATGAGGTTAGGTCCAACAAATATCTCCAAAACATTCCATTTCCAAATTCCAGCAGCTTCTCTTTCGCTTCTTGATGTCATATTTGTAATATTGCTTATTCCACTGCTGGATCGAATCATTTTTCCAAAACTTGATAGATCTGGGTACAGCTTATCAAAAATGAACAGAATAAGTCTGGGTATGCTATTTGCAGTGTTTTCTGTAGCAGTCTCTGGTGGTGTCGAGACTGTTCGTCTACAGATATTTAACAGTGGTGGTAATTTTAGCCAGGAAATTGCAGGGACTAGCTATAGTGCATCAGATATGAGTATTTTTTGGCAAACTCCACAGTATGCCCTGGTAGGAATCAGTGAAGCGTTTGCTAGCGTAGCTGGATTGGAATTTGCATGTAGTCAAGCTCCCTACTCCATGCAAAGTATTGTAGTGGGTCTATTTTGGCTGTTCAGTGGTATTGGCAGTTTCTTAGGTACAGCATCCATCTATTGGTTCCAAGGTACATGGTTTTCCCCCGTTGATCACGGCAACATAAGCTGTAAGGACTGTCACCTTGATTACTATTTTTATGTTTTAGCCGGTTTCCAATTTTTGGCTCTGATAGTGTTTGTAATTCTTACTAGAAAACACAATCTTTTACGACCTACTAGATGTACAGCGACGACTAATAGACGGGGCTCTAGTACTATATATAGAAATAGTTTACAGAGTTCATCAGCAGGACATTTGAGTACAGAGTGAATATTTGAAGACCCTGCCTATTTGTGCATTTTCTTTAAACTATTCTAATGGCGTTTGATAATCTAAGCCACATCCATGTAAATCACAACTGTCGGTTAATTGTGTTCATACTTTTGATTGTTGAAAAAAACTATCTATAATTATACATAAATATAGTAAATTCTTATGGTATAATATGTAAAATATAACCTAAGAAACAAAAAATTAATATATAGTAATGGCTAACAGATATACTATGCAATAAATATTTTATTGTACGAATGATAACAGTATGAGTAATTATAATAAAACGATATTAATTCTACTAAATTTTCATTTATTCTTATTCTCATCTAATGTCTCCACCACCATCTATCAAGAAATTCCGAAAATAATATATATAATAGTATGGTAGGTTTCGAATAAATGCAGAGCATCATGAGTAACAACTTACAACCGGCCTTCAACAAAGTAGCAAAGGACAGGTCCTCAGTTGCCATCATGCAACCTGATATGCCCCCGGAGTCGGACTCAAATCAGTGGGACGTGGTACGCATGTTTGAAAAAAAAACACGCTAAACAGGGTAATTTTTAAAAAGCAAAGCACGTTAACGCGCGTTATATAACAAGGGTTGTATTTTTCAATAAAATATACAAAAGTGTACCTTTATTACACAATGGAGACCTATGTGAGTTTACTTACTGCACTATTGTATTATAGGTATATAACTAAATGTAGTGAAAAGAGTTTTAAAAAAACATTCTCAACGCATATAGGGTATACAAAAATTTCTCACCGCACTCCGGGTATCTAAAATGTCTTAGTGTGTGAAAAGGGGTCAAGTTTAAAAATGGGAAAACGCGTTCAGGGGCTTTTTCAAAAACCCATTCACAAACATGGATATCAGTAATTCCCTTGAGTCAGGCACCCCGGATATATGCGTATGACAGATACTCCAAGCAATGTACAAGCGTACGCTCGTAAACGGAATTTGCTTTAGATTCATCTTTTAACCATGATACTAATCCTATTCAGAGGTTTGTTACAATTTCAAATTACATCTACACCGGTATGAGAACGATCCTTGCCAAATCTTTGTTTTTTACAGAGTTATCCAGCTAGCCAGGAGGATTAGAATTTTGTGTATTTAAATGTTGCAATAAGATAAACATTATACCTAAAAGCTGAGTGAAAACAGTTCATTTCAAATATTTTGACTCGTTGTGAAACTGGTATGTCTAGACAGACCATTTATTAACCGTTGTTAAATCAGAGATGCCACGTCCATACACGGATGTCCAACAAAACAGAGATTTTGGTTTCGATCGCCCACACCCTGCTAAGCTAAATTTTTTTGGAAATTTAAGTCTAGTAAAATAGAAGGAATTGAAAATACCAATTCAAAGTTCATATTTCATGTCATATATTTGGTTCATCATTGTTACAACTTAATAAATACTACTACCAGTGCATTTCCAATCTTAAATTTTGTTTACATCATCCTTCTTAACATTTCTTCGGTGCACAATGCACACATGGCGCTTTTGTTAATATTTAGTACGATTCATCCAAAGGTTACTATATTTGTTCACTTGCCTCTCTATAGCACGACGCTCGTACATATTTGACATTTTTATGTTACTGTAAATTAAGTTTATCATCAGTTGACAACATCAGTTACATACGATACTTTTAGGAGTTCCCGAAAATATGCGTTCTCTTGAATGTTATCAGCTCCGTAAACTATCGCTTTTATTCCTTTATTCTGCCAGTATTCAATGACACTTCTGTAACAGAAAGAAATCCATTTAGTTTTGTTAACAAAAACATACTAGTTTGTGTGTTATCGAATGACATAATTTTAAAGAAACTCAATTAAACTCAAATTAAAGCTGGGTTTTTGTCAAAAAGTTTTAAGTCGGTTAAAAATCCCGGTGGTCTCTCCCTATATTCAGTACAGGGTGGTCACTTCCAGATATGGCAGACGGGGAAGATCAGTCCGCACCTCCAAAATCTACCCTTTTCTCCGGACTAAAAAAGCCACAGGCGGACTAGGCGGAGCTCCTCGCACTCCGTGACTTTTATATTTAACCGACTTCGAACTATTTGGAAAACCCAGTGTAAATATAACTTAACTGTCTCTTACAGGGCTACCCGGGGGGTACTCAAGTTATTTTTTGGTGGGGGTGTGCAGCCCAGTTGAAAATTTTGGATTTGGATTGTATACTCCTTACTCAGCTGTATATTTTTTGGATTGCTACCGTAAAGATATTTAAAAATATGGATTGCTACCCACTGCTTACAGCAAATAATTTGGATTAATTTTAGGTTTGTATCCATAAATAAATTTTGGAATT
>JAOXYB010037063.1:0-13632 GCA_028565635.1 Phoronis ovalis | reverse complement strand
GTGACATAGATGGCTTTACAACTAAACAAACTACATCATATGATGGGCATCTGTCTGCACCTGCAGACCTCTTGTTTTTCTATAATATCAGGACACACATTTATAGACATAGTTTTATAAGTACTAGTAGAGGATTACTGGAGATTTATACACGAGACAAAATGAAATGATATCTTTGTGATTTACAGGTACGCCATTAGGATGTGCCGAACAAGTTCCATTTGGTGTAGAACCCAACGAACATGGCACATGGTTGTATGGTCGAGGTGGCTGGTGTGATGGACAGGAAGTGAAGCCTTGGGTCATTGATGTGACATCAGTGGTCAATAAGAGTGGCAAAAACATAATCAGTTATTATGGATGGTTTCAAGGCAAAGATCCAAATCCTAAACAAAATCCTGGTGAAATGATTTTGTATTCTTATGTAGTGTTTTATAGATCTGATTAAGCATTTCTGTCCAATCAAAATAGCCTATGACTGTTGATGCAGTTTCTCCCATCTAAGAATACTCTTTGTCATTCTAATTAATTTTGTATTTACACATTATCAATTGTACAGACACACCTGATAATACTTTCACCTTCGCAATTGCCATAAATATGTTGTGCTACCGCAATTTATGCAGCAAAAAGCATTTGTTTTGACCAATTCTTTTTGTAAATAACAGAAAAATGACAATTTGTTTTGTTTAAAACCCTCCGACTTAGCCTTAAATATATGGCAGTAGTCATTTTGTGATGCATTTGGCCTTCATTCATTAACAGGTATGCTACATTTAACCGCTGTGCAGAAGTAATGCATAAATTATCAACATTTTATGTATACATGTTTGGGGCTCATTGTATAAGGTTGTCATTAGTCTGGAATATGTATTTCGAAATACTACCAATTACCAGCTATTGTAAAGAACTCCAGGGAGAAGTACACAAAGTGTTCATGTATGAATGTTCTGCTATAGTATATGTGGGAAGATGCATTTGTTTCTTAATCATAATAATGTATTCTAAACTTTTTGATAATTTGTAGAATTTTATACAGTACGTATCTTTGATATACTAGTATTGAGTACATGCATTTTATGTACAATGAAACATAGGTTAGGCACAGCTCAGAGTATTAAGAATGCAGATTTTTAAAAATTTAGTTATAAAATTATTAATATCAGAATCATGAAATTGCTTCAAGGCTACAAAGTCTGTATAAACAAGGTCATTTTGTATAATATCCATAATTAAAGAAATATAAATAGAAGGATATATATTTGCTCATCTATTTTAAGTTTAAACTTTGAAATGACATCAACATCAGGGTATATAATTGTAGTTATGAAATCTTGTAAGGGGGAGGGTTCTTCCAAGTACTACTAATATTACTTCAGAAAAGAGAGGCAAAGCTATCACTTTATTTTTATTTCATAAAAAATTCTTTAATGTAAGCCGAATGTAACAGTTGTGACACGAATAAATTTTAATTGTAGTACTGTTTCAAAATTTACTGATACAACTTCAAATTATCTAAGCTAGTCTATGAAAAGGATATTTTTACAAATTAAAAACAAATCCTTGGATAAATATGTAACCCGTTTATAAAAATAACTCCAGACTACACAAGATCTTTTGTTCATATCTCTAGAATCAACTGCAATATGTGTCACTCTTCTTTCCCGGGAAATAACTTTGAAACACATTTAATTATAGTATAAGAAGTCATAACCCTAGCTGGTTCTGGCATCATATACTTATTAGAAACACAACCACGCCATTGGCATGAACACAAACAAAACAGAAATCAGAGTTCCTGATTTTACTTTCGCCATTCCCGAGGTGGGATCCGAGGTGGGATCTGGAAAAGCTGGGCAAGCTTCTTCCCATGCTATGCTGTGTCCTTTGTTTTGATCTTTGAGCCAGTCGATGAGAGGTTCGAAATAATCTATAATGGCAGTGGCATCCATGCTTGTATCGCCAGTAATTTTCTCTAAGGCTACGGGCCAATCTTCGGATGAACCCAACTTCAACATGTCACTGAAAGAAATATTTTCATATATTACAAGTTTATTAAAATTAAATATTTCGTGCAACTCTGGTAATTTTTAAATAAAATATCTCATCGGTTCTTTATCCACGCATCAGGTTTATTTCCAACCTAATCATTTTAAGAACCAACTTCTATGTATTCGATTTAATTTCCAAATTTATCTGGAAAGTTAAAAGGTTTTAGGAAATTAATTTTTGAACAAAACAAATTAATTACCCCGAGGCTCTACCATATTATCTGGTGCAGGTATATTGGCATTTAAAAAAAGGAAATATACAGCAGGTCCATAACGAAACAATTTATTTATTTGAGCATATGTAGCAGGAAATGAGTGATACAAAAAAGTAAAAATAATTATTGCTTAACTCTCGATGACGTAAAACTCGTTGTTCTGGAATAAATAATGGCTATTTGCGCAGATATTTGTAGGCGTTATATGATGGTCCAATCGTCAAAAATGTATTCTTAAATTGAAAAAAAATCTTATGACGGTGCATAAAAAGTCTAGGGTTGGTTGAGTAGATAAATTTCTGTTTTATAAACACGCGTTTTAACGTTTATATTACAATATATAGAACCAAAGCCAACAAAATGCTGTATTTCTCAACCAATTTAATTCAGTCCTTAATATAAAACAGAAATAAGATTATAGGACATTGCCATTTGATTTTTCCTTCCGTGATTAAAATTTTATGAAATGTTTTAGAACTTCATTATTGTGTGGACATGTAACAGAGCTAGAATTATTATATCGCAGTAAAAACTGAATGACGTGCATGTTAATATATCAAATGCTGATTATGTATATTACAGCTGTATGGCAACATGTATGCAAATTAAAGGTTATGAATTCGGAATTATTTTATTTCACACCATGCTTATGTAATCGTGTGTGTGTGCATAGCCGATTGCGTGTGATAGTCGGTGGATGTTAGGGGGGATAGACCCTGACAACTATGGATTGCGAAGAAATTCGCTTATATGGCAGTATTGTCGTAGATAGTTTATCTCGCGTAGTAATAAATTAGCTCTAAAGAAACATAGGTGAATCCTTAGAATTTTAAACTATAAGATCACAAATACCAAATACATCTAGTTAAAGTATCTTCTTTACATTTACATTACAGACATCGCTGTTAGGGATAGATGCCTTTGCATAAATAATAGATGTGTAGTGAGAAAGAACACATATATGTTAATATTAATAGAAGCCCTTTCTAACAACTGCAATTAAATAACAATATCAAATATTTAATAATTATCACGTTTCAAAGGCTTTCTAATCAAAGAATTCTTTAATAACCTTGGATTTTGGATTAGAATTTATTAATCCATAGATCGTTTATCGACACGAATTACTCATGATTTCTCATTAAGATATTTTATTAAGCATGACAAATTACATTTTGACGTATGCGTTGGATTAAAATGATATCTACGATGACAAAAGCAAATTATGTAAATTAATTAAGCTCTGTCGAATTCAGGAGATCATTAGAGAAACGCAGTTGATCAAAACTAGACTTCGAATTAGAATTTTAAGCGTCACTAAATTTTCTTACAGCACCTGGATCAAAGATAAAACAGTAGCATTTGTAGGATGCACTTCAATTGTAACTATTAAGCAGTTGATAATTAAAATATTTTGCATACAGTGAAGAAATGCAGGAAATTATTTACATAGCTATTGAAAACATTTAAAATGGCGTTCGTGACATTCAGCCCAGCCGTCTTTAGAAATTACTGCAATTTGAAAACAATTGAATAACTATCATAATATTTACCAAAAATAATGGACAAGAAAATACAGTTCGGAAGAAAATTTGGTTAAGCAAGATGCAGCAAACATATAACGCAACCAATCGAACTATTGAAACTATACCAAACATACCCGTCGGCGCCTTAGCTTTTATTCAGATTAACTTGGTTATAGTTTTCGTTTTTGGTATCTTTGGAAACTCTAGTGTGTTTATTATATTTGCGCGACGAAAATCGTTACAAACTTGGGAAAACTCTTTTCATTTAAACTTAGCCACAATTGATCTGATGATGGCAATCATTATACCTATATTTTGGTCCATGCACATATGGTACGGGTATAATGATTTGTTTTGTAACATTTTTCGGGTCTTTTTTCTAAATCCTTGGGTAAATGCTTCCATACTAGCTGAAATAAGTGTTCTAAGATGTGTCAAGATATATCACCCTGATAAAGTTATTCCTCGTTATATATTTATTGCGTCTACTATAATACCATGGATTATTGGCACAGCGGCTGTAACGCTATCGGTGGTTAGCGACAATGGGATTTCTTACGGCGTTTGTCGAACCCTTCACAAACCACCCAATTCGCCAGCGGTATTTTATATGACCTCGATAGGACTTGTGAGTATAACTGTCATTACAGTAGCAAGCTATTCGGCCATTTTCATCAAAATACGGAAACAGCAAAAAAGTCTTTACCCCGAAAATGGTTCAATTTACACCATGAGCACGGAAACAAGTGGAAACTTCGGAATTGGGAATACTAACTCTAATTTTGATTCCGTAGCAGTTGACCCAGTTTTGTTTCAAGCTTACCAGGCGAGAATTCGAAGGACAGGTAATATTTTACAAGCAGAAGAAGACCGACATGTTTTATACATGGTATGCGAGAACAAACGCATTGTCGTCTCAAGCCTGCTTCTTTTAGGTGTGTTCGCACTATCGTTTATTCCAATGGGAGCCGGAGGAGCCGTATATCGCTATCTATATCCAACAAAAAATAATTCTGAGGGTTATATATTACAGGTGTTAGCTATATTTATTTTGTATTCAAATTTCTTAAATCCGTACGTTTATACACTGCGTAGCAAGGTGTTTCGCTCCGAAATGGGCAAGTTAATTAAATGTTTTGGTGCTAAAAGATCAAATAGGATTGCAGTCCACCGA
Organism: Phoronis ovalis; assembly: GCA_028565635.1. Classification (NCBI taxonomy): domain Eukaryota; kingdom Metazoa; phylum Phoronida; family Phoronidae; genus Phoronis; species Phoronis ovalis. The sequence continues at coordinate 8,666 of JAOXYB010037063.1, read as the reverse complement.
CCTGAATACGATACTCGTATGTGATAACAAATTAGTTTTAGTTTGTGTATTCATAATTAAGGCACTTTAATATATATCTGGCATTACATGTATTTTTTTAAAATTCAATATGATGCTGCATATAGTTACAATTACTAAACCTTTATGAAAATTATTTATTTGTATCTGTTTGCAGTCGTTCTATTTTATTAAAGCAGACGAATGTTGAGTATCAGACTTAAGTTTCTTTTATTCAAGGAAACAAGATAAAATACATTACGGTTTGAAGCTTTTTGTATCGTACTTACCCCAGTAATTTTCCAGCTTCTGTTGAGCGATAGATGTCACACTTGTATAGTGGTCCTGTGTGGTTAGCGGCTGCGCAAAGAGCGCGATGGAATTGGAACTGAAGCACATAACTCACGAAATACCTTAAAGATATACAGAGGTAGTTGATGACATGGATGACCTTGCAGAACTTACACAGACAGGAATCACTTCCATTTTTTTTGTATAAAAGGATGTCAAGGTTTTTTTTTAGATATTACGATAATGAACATTTCAAACATACTTTAAATAAGTTGTACTTTCCACTGAACGCAAAATTATTTCATAAAACAACCATTACAAACAATAAAGTGGGTTCAGTGCATATATTTTTTTCAGTTGGTCTGGTATTGGTTGTTACGAATTTAAATTTCTATCTTACACTTAAACTTTCCTATCTTACAATATACATACTAAACATACGCGTGCTACACTGAATCCGCACAGTGTATGATAAAACCGTACAGTTATCGTGTAACATGTATTTTGTTACTTTTAAAAACTTCTTACTTCTTTGTTTCAAAGTTACCATACTTTCTATAATAATTGCCCCTTCTGGCGACTAAAGGAAATCAATAATCGCCACCTCTCTAATAATCAACTTGGGCGGTAATTTGAAGACCCTTTGAATTAATGGGAAAATATCTACTACATATATCTTAATACATTGTTGTGGGTAGTTGATTGGCTCTTTCTGGATCACGTGTCCGTCCTTAAAAAAAAGAACCTTTGGGTTTTAGAGAAGTACATTACTATTTATTAGTAATATTTCTCCATATATTTTACTTGATAACAGTTTCGACTCTTAAAATGTAGCTTGAAAGAATTATGAATTAAATACACTTACTGTTTGTTTAAGGTGTTAATCCCTAATATGCCTGTTTGCATTACAAACAAAATTTAGGCTAAATAAACCGATTTATTGATAAGCTAGATATCTTTAAAATGTGCTTGATGCATCGTAACGGGTTTGAAACAAATATTCACACCCTCTCCCCGGGTGCACTTAGCCAAGATACCCCGTTGCGATCGTCCAGGGATGAAATATATACCCCGTTGCGTTGCAAGCAGGGACCCTGAAAAACCATACTCCAGTGGCATGGGAAGCACGCATGTATAACCACTTTGGATGACATTTCCACCCCGGCCCCTGTCTAATAATCTTCCCTCCCCTGGAAGCTTTTTTGTAATAATCGCCCATGGCGATTAATTTAAAAAATACGATGTGTGCACGGATAGTATTGGAAAAGACAATTATCAACGTGTTCCAAACGCGATTGCATTTGTATTTAAGCTACCTGATGTATGGCGTATTTGCGGGGATGTGGTATTTAGAACCGGGATCAAAATCTTCTTCCGTTCTTTTGATCGGAGGGGATATTCCTTGAAACTTGCATCTGGAAGTATCATAGCTTATTACAGCACAGACAATATTTCGGTAAACATACATTTTGTGTTTGAACTGTCATATACAAAACAAAGAAAAGCATTCCTTGCATGTCGTTATGTATATGCCTACTCACTTATCATTTATAATTTGGAAAAAAGAACACTTGAATTGGTTAAAATGATTTCTCACCACAGTAACACCAGAAAAAGAAAAATAACTTGTCACATAGATATCTAAACTGCAAGAGAGCTCATTAATTAGCAAACATCAGATCCGTGTATAGCTTCGTTCGGGAGCTTCGCACGTATCATAGTTCATAAATGTGCAATTAATCTTATATACAGTATGTGAATATATGTTGGCTTGAAAGAACTGTGTGTCTGTGAGAGTTATCGGAAATGACGAGGTGCTATCGGGGTGTTATTTGACTTGTAGTGAGATATAAATTACCTGAGCTCCCACCATTTTTCGTTATACTTCGTTGCAGGAGTTTCTCCACTGAAGACACTCCATCGCCACTGATCCATCAAATAACCAAACGGTATGAACGCGATCTTATCCAAGGCAATACTCATCAGATAGTTTAAATCACTTTCTGCAAAACAGGATGCAGCACGCTAATGTATAATTCTAGTTCATTTTATAAGTAGATCAGTTATAAACTGCATTTGGTACATAGATTGGTTAAGTTGATTTTTAAGGATAATTGAATGCAGATAAGAATACTGTCTAGAAAAGAGGTTTCCTACCCATATCATCCTGGACATTCTTCAGCAAGCCAATTTCCTTCAAATGTTTTGGTGTTGATACAGACAAGGCCAAAACATCACCAACTGCCTCGTGGAAACCTACGAAAGGCAACAAGTGTAATATAACTAAGGTACAAAAACATGCCGTGATTTCTTTAAATTATACATTTAGTACTTGAAAATTTAATTAATCGTCAATTGTATAGCATTTTAAATATAACTAGGTGTACTTTATGCAAATCATGAATTTAAAACGAAGAAAACTGTTTTCCATTTATTAAATACTTACAATAAGGCAATGCACTGAGAAATATTACAGCCTAATTTCATTTCCAACCCGGATTCCAACAACCATGTACTACTAGTAGTTATTAGTATTCTCGGATCGTCATGCCGAGGCAAACAAGAAAACGTTGTCAAGATTCAATTACAGTTGAAGCAGACAGAGACAAGATAAACAGATGATTCTCAGGACTTCATAATTGCTGACTGAAGTTCTGCCGAAACAGACTGAATGCAGTGAACGCTCAGAATAAAGTTATCAAAGGGAAATAGGCATTAAATGGAGCGAAGGATTTAGGTTTTGGACATCATTCACATTGCTTAATTGTATTACATGCATGTATCTTTACATCAGTAATGCACGTAATGCTGCTTGCGAAAATTATTGTTTAGGTGTCTTTTATTATTTTAACCACTTTAACCTTTTTTATCTCTTACGTGAAAAAGTGATGTGGCTCTAAATGAAGAAATTTTAGGGACACTTGATATTATATTACAAATTATGCCATTATTGCTAGAAAGTGTATAGTCTTCTGCACTTGTAGGAAAATGCTCTAACGGCAATTATACCTGGATTAGCTCCATCTCTTAACACCACCGGTAAAGAGTGGTATTGCAGAAAGTACTGTATATGACCCATCTCATGATGTATAATAATCACATTCTCCATCGTTACATCCGTGCATTGCTTGATTCTGAATACATACAAAGATTTTCCCTAGTATATTTTAATAAATAGGTTAGTACGAACAGAAAGCAATGCTTTCCAGGCAGTTAAATATTCGTGTTAGAAAATGACTACTGCCTGCAGCCCGCTACGTTTCTAAATGTGCAGTTTACTATGTAGAATTCGAACAGATATTCAATTCGTATGACTATGTTTAGTAGCAACTACAAGGTGAACATGACGATAAAAAAGAAGCTTGGACTAAAGTAACTTAGTTTTCTAGAAATAGTCCCGTGAATAATTTTGAAGAAAACAATCGAGTCTGTAGTTAACAAAGAACATGATGTTCTCACTTTGAAATACATGTCATTTCTTGAGTATCAATAGCTTAAATTTTATGATTCACCGCATTGCGTAATACTATTCGGATTCTTCCCTGCAGCGTAATTTCTCACATTGTAAACAAGCACAGATCTCTTTTTGTGTTGAAAACTATATTCAATGTGTCACATTTCATGTCGCACGACAAAAAGAACTTGAACTGTGATATAAGTACTCTTGTTTTATTCAAACACGTTTGGAACTTTGTATCGAAAATGTGAAAATGCAGATGCAAATGTAACAGAAGTCATTTTATAAGTAAGTACATGTTTTACTATAAAATAAGCTAATTAATTATTTATTGTCATACAATAAAATTGCATGATGAAATTCCAAAGGGAAGGGGTAGGATAATCAGTTGTCATTGCAGGCACCAAAGAAAATGGATGGAATTTTATAGCAGAATAGTTGTTTCCTTACGACTGACGCTATGTTATACCTGGGTTAGCACCACCTTTAAAATTACCAGGTTGATCTTTATATTGTAAGAAATATTCTACGTGTCCCATTTCGTGATGTACTGTTACCAAATCTTCCATTGTAACATCAGTGCATTGTTTTATTCTATAATAACAATTAGTTTTAAAGAGCAACCGACATCAGCGTTAATCATGCTTACTGGAGAGGGTAGGGATGATGTCATTCCGATAATTCCCGGAGACGAAAAATATATAGTTTTGTTTTGTATAATGTGCGTTAACAAGTAATGTATTTTCGGGAAGTTTTTATCTTGCCGAATAGGACGTTAACCAAGTAGTCTATATATTTTTCGACTCTCAGAAATCATTATATGCGATGCATTCAGTGCGATGCAAAGTTGTTTAGTAGTAGAGCGCCAAAGAGAATTATAAAAACAGACGAGTAGGAAAGTACTCAATTATGGATACGGGATTGGTTTTGCCAGCTAGCTATAGAGAATAGAGACAAAGGAAACATAGTTCTATATCAGAAACTAGAGTAGATACCTGGATTGGCTCCGCGTCTAAAATTGATTGGCAGATTTTGGTATTGAAGATAATATTCCACATGTCCCATTTCATGATGGATGGTTGTTAGATCGTCCATAGTGACGTCTGTACACTGTTTAATTCTATAACAATCATGCAAATTTCGAGCAAAAGCATGCAAAGGCAGTTATGGTAAAGCAATCTAAACTAGCGCATCTACAATTAATTACGACAAATGGTGGTAACGGAGAGTTCCTACAGTATAGCACAGCTTTCATAAGGAGAATGACAATTATTTTCAATGAATTGAATTGGTCATACATTGTACGTATTTCTCCGTTGAAACATAACAGTAAAGGTGCTTTAAAGTGTATGTAAATTCATGAATGCCTAGATCAGAACCTTTAAAACTACTCTCAAACTGCCTATGATGCTATCAATAAATTAGAGGATTTATAAATAATAATGGATTCTTCTGCTAATCAGCACGAATATGATGACACAAAATTTTCTCAACGTATTAGCTGAAGATAGACAGAAAATCTAATATATATATGAAGGAAAACCATACTTTAATTACCTGAAATCCTTTCCGTTATAGAAATCCCATGCTGAAGCGTGGCACACTACTTCTCGACCATCAGTAGGCTTTTCAATCATTGAATTGTTCCAAAATGCATCTGGCATTTTTATAAGACCAAGAGATGTGAAGAATTCATCAGAAAGATTAAACATTCGTCTTGCATCATAACCCTGCAGGGAAAACAGAATTTGTAATTTGTATATAACTTTTGTTAAGAATTTCATGAAATTTGTATTTTTCGATCTACGGTCGAAACATTTCTAAACTTGCTCCGCGAATACCAAAGCAACAGTACATGTTACGTGAACGAATATGATAGATTTAGTACATTCCTAAAAGTCAATAAAAATCGTCAGTAAGATCCTTACCTGCTGAATAAGTGCAGGTGTGACATCCACACTTTCTTTACCTTCATATGGTTGCATTATACCAAGCAGATTATTCCAGCCTTGGGCCCACATGTTTCCTACAGCATAGAAAGCAGTACATTGCATTTGGTAATTTCTTTAAGTTACTGTACTACTTACACTTCAACAGTCTTTAAACATCTTATTTTTCCAAATAACCACCATCCCCCTATTAAACGGCCATACCTAATGAATGGGCTTGCTATTTACATTAATAACTGTCATGTACAATATACATGATATATGTTCATCACCAGAATTCATTTTGCTAATTAGTAATCTGAACTGGTTTGCATTTGTATCAACAAATTATCTAAAACTATTAAAAAATTCCGTCAAAAGAACTAAATATTGACGATACTTTTGTAAATTTGATAATTATTACGGCGTCCCCTTTTAATTAAACTCACACTCAGAGGCTACTACTCTCGCATAAACACCTGCCTAATAAACGCTCATACTAAAATCTCAAAAACCAAATAAATCCCCGGGTTTCTATTACTATCTGGAAAAATATGGTACTACCGTTTTTTCGTTTTTGATAAAAATAACAAAGATGGCGCAGAAGTCAACGTGTGCACAGAGGGGTAGCCAGGGTTTTTGAAATGAGGTGGCATCTCTACGAATCTAGGCCAATTAAAAAAATTGATGTCTTTTCCTAAGTTTGGTGTCTGTTTAGGAAATAATTTATTGTTTTCATATGATATTGCTTAATTTTTGCATTAATTAACAATAAAATATAACTAATACGTCTATCTCAAACCGTACAGTTTTTAAAATATATTCACTACAGCATGATGGTACCAGGCAAAAGTTGAAGTTCACTTTTGAAGTTGTATTTCAAGGTTAAATTCTATGTAACTGTGCTATTTTTTGTGATTTAATTAACAATAACATATTATTATTGTATCTAGTTGCACCAGTTTTTAAATGTATTTGGTACGACACGATGCACCAGAGAATTCAAGCCCACGTTGAAGTTGTTTTCAAGATGACAAAGCGGGGTACTGGTTACCCAGATTTATTTGAAATGTTTAGTACATCTTTTGGACATAATTTGCTACTTTTAGATGACAATCATGCAGTGCTCTTTTTGTATTTTATGATTGCATCAGTATCCAAAGTTTTTGACGTGTTTGCTCCAATAAGATCGCACCATGCAGAAATCAAACCGAAACTATGGCGCCCGCGGGTAACCTTTCCCATATTTTTTCTTCAACTTTTGACGCTTTCCCCAAAAAAATTAGAGTGGGTTTCTCATAAACTTATTGTAACTTTCAAATTGTGAAAAGCTGGCATTTAAATTAAGATGAAGCTAGACCTATCGGACAGGCGCACCCCCAGTACGTATTTCAAACATAATTTATTGTTTTCGCATGATTAATTACTGGTGCAAATTAATCATCATCTCTCACGTAATTTGTAATTTTGTATTCTGTTTGACACATGCACAATTTAAAATTATTTGACATTCCTATTTCACCTTTTACTTTCTTAGTTTTTGCTGTATTTTCCTTAACTCTCTGTTATGATCTTCAAGGGAAATTATTTGAATCCCTCATGTAAAATTGTACATGAAAGTTATAAGAGCCGATATTATTATATAAGACAAAAAACTAAAATGAAATACAAATCACATACCTAACAAGTGAGCTGGGATGTGTCCAGATTTCGGAAATTTCTCATTTCCATATTTCTGCATTAATTTTCGTCTTACGTAACTATGTAGATTTTGATACAACGGTGCCAACTGCTTATAAAGTCTTAGGACATCCTCTTGGAAGTTATAATTAGGTACATCATAGGATGATCGCCAATACTGCCCGGTATCAGCATAATCTATGAATAAATACATACATGTTTAGACAGTGGTGAACGGTGTTTATGACAGACTTATCATCAGAGAGTCATGTGCCCGCGTCTTATGACGCTGATCAAGAGAACACACAAGCCATTCGGGGGAAATTGTCTTACAAGTAGAGGTGATTAAACGTCAAAGGAAGCCATGTCTGGGGGGTTGTTTTACTAGTAGAGATGATTAAATGTCAAGGGTATAGAACATTTATTTCATCAGTGGTGAGCTGCGTTTATGACAGACTTTTCATCAATATCATGTGCCCGCGTCTGGTGACGTTCAAGAGACCATTTCTGGGGGAACTGTCTCTCACTAGATATAGTACAGGTGATTAAACGTGATAAAGGGTTAGAACAATTGGTTACTATACATTACCAATGAACTTATTTCGTTATATAATTATGTTATATTGTATTATTTGAAATTTTGAGTACCACATACAATGGTCATTTTCAAAATTCAATTCTTTTACAATGCATTCGTCTACATACCGATTATCACCCTGAAAATCTTTCTACAGTATTTAAAGGTAGCTTAAGTGGACCTGAGTACAATGAAATTCCGGGCGAGTTAAGATATTAGAAACTACATAATAAGAACTCTTATTTCTCTGTACAACATCACGATGGAAAACGACATCAGCTCTTCCAACAATGAAAACCTCAAAGATAAACAAAAGATAAATCATACCGTTTAATTTTGCAGCCTCATTCGAAAGCTGAACAAATTCTTTATATTTCGGCTTGATTTTAGGTCCAGTTGCATCACGCCACGCTTTCCAAACCCACAGTAATGTATCATATGAACTCGCTTGATCGGCCAGAAGTCTTGTCAAATCAGGTTCCAAAGTATATTCCTTTCCATTTCTCACTACTCTAGCTTTACTGTAATCCGCCTCCATTTTTGATAACAGGTCTTGATACTAAAATAATTAAATATGATGTGTAGAAATACGTTGATCAAGAAATATAATAATCATAACACTATAAATACCTGATTTTTTATATTTGATAGATCAGTTTCCAGTGGCGGATTTACGGGCGGGCGTGGAAGGCGCACGCCCCCCTTCCCAAGAATTAATTCTGAACAGTAAATTGCA
>JAOXYB010037062.1:0-28764 GCA_028565635.1 Phoronis ovalis | reverse complement strand
TTGGACCTGTTTATAGTTATCATTTATGATCATTTATTAATAATAATTTTCGTGTTGTTCTTATGGAGGAATTCCCGTTTGTTTTAGCATACTGTCCAAAATATTGTAAATGTTAGCCAAACATCTACTTCAAATTTTTGAAGAGTCAAATAAATCAACATTTGTGAGTATTTTTGGGGTATTTGTTATGTTCACATTATTAAATCACATTTTTTTTGTTTTAATTTAAAAGATATTGCAACTGCTTGAAATTAATGGGGTTATTTCAGTTCAAATTTCCACCAAATCTTTCTGGATTTTGAATACTTAGCCCCAGTTGATTATAGAGTATTAAGTTGCTATTTGTGTTAGTTTTTTCCTTAGGGGTTCCTCCTCCTGCCAGTCATTTGGAATTTTTTTATTATCGTAGGTCATAAAGGACATTTTATCACAAAAAATACCAAATTTAAGTTTTTTAATAACTTTCTGTTGGGTTTTATGTGCTAAAATATTGGTAAATTGTAAATTTCGTGCATATTTTCCAATTTGGTGTTTTTAATTAAAATTGATGTATTAGAAAAATTGTATATAGAATTATACATTTCATTGACGTTACCAAGTTTTCCTGCATCAACAGTATCAATTAATTAAAGTATATTTTTGATTTTGTAGAAGTGGTACAACACTTAAAGTAAGTAAAGCTCAAACCAAAGATGAAGGTGTTTATAAATGTGTTGCCAGAAATGTTTTGGGAGATGATGTAAAGGAGATACATGTCTCAGGTATTTATTGTACTTGTTATACAACATATTTGTGGTTTTGTTTTTCTGTATGTTCAGTTATTTAGTTACACTAAAAGCAATGAACTAGCATATTATATTGCCAATTTAAAACTCATTTGTTTATCATGTCATCAGTTGTGATTGGTGTGTGTTGTACTTGGCTGTTAGCTTAATTATTGCAGTAAACTGTAGGACACTATCCAGATTTCATCTGGAGTGGCTCTATTGTTTCTTACCAACAAAACTTGTAAAAGAAGCATGAGACAACTATGCCACTGAGGTAACAGCGAGATGAAACAATCTTGAAATGTGGTTTTCGGCATTTATCCATTTAATATAACAAATTTCATAACAGCTCCTGATCTGTAGCTTTGCTCTATGCCTTCTTGGGTCGGGTTGATCTTCCAAAAAAAAGCTGTACTTTGTGGTTTTCAGAGATTTGCGGACATATGAAAGTTATTTCATAGGAGATAGTAATCTATTTCAAGTTCATCTGGGGCCATCTGGCCAGTAAGCACCCTCAAGGCATATTGTTATCTGGCTTCTGTGTTTCACAGCATGAACTGCAGACAACAGACATCTTATTCGCATGGTTCACATAAGGTCACTGTAGCAATTGCTGGTCAGCTAAATTTTTGCATGGAGTTGATTGTGATGCCCTGTGACAGGATCTGACATGGAAGGGCTGATATGCACACAGATGTGTGCAAACTGATTGTAACCTGAAGTAAAACAATAAACAATAGGAATTTTATAAATTAAGTTTGCAATTATTTAAATCTCAGTGGAAAGGAATTCCGGACTTGAATGGTGCACAGCCATTATTAACACTAATTAAATTAATTCTTGTGCTGCATGTACCAATCACTTCTTAGGACCTAGTTCTGGGATGTAATGTAATTTGGCGCAAACAATGTGAATGACATTATTTGTTGCAAAACAGTAGACCGAAATCTGCATATCTTTTCTTCATCCAGATGTCTTGTTACTGCACAGGTATAGCAAATGTACTACCAAGGCTTGGGCTGAGTTGCATGTTGGATTTCTGGTTGGAATACTGCATTCTGGCTGTCTACCAGATGCTTCTGTGTTCTTGTAGTGTTAATTAGGGTGATTTGCTGATTGATTTGCTCCACCAAGGCAGACTGAAAGTCCATTGCCTTTCTCTGTGCAACTGTTGACAACTTGATGGCATTTCAGTTGTGGCCAAAAGAATTATAAAATTTCTGTGGCACATTCAACTTTTGTATTTTTTATGCATTACATACACTTTATTCATACCTTTCATTATCTTCAATGTTTTCTTGTGCCGCCCAAAGTAGGATTTACAGACTGTTGAACTTTCTCAAGGCTGCCCCCTATGGTGCATCATTTAACTTATAAAAGGCTCTTTCCATCTGTCATCACTGTTTTCCAATTTAATGATCCCAACATCTTATTATTGCTCTTAAACAAATTTAACACACAATAAAAAACTGATGTCAAACATGTGGTTTATAAATGGTGTTGTTGCTAGGTTTTCATTGCATATTCAGATAAATTCACAAATCAAACAATTCTTAAATGTTTTTTTTTTACTGAAGTGAAATGTCTGTACTTGACTCGACAACTGTCTCTGCAGTGTTGCAAGTTAAAAAGGATAGTGTAGTGCGTAAGAGTTACAGTGCTGATATTTCCTAATTAAATTTTTTAGAAAAGTTTCGAACAAAAATTAAATTATTGTGCAATTCTTTCTAAAAACGAGTGACTCAGAATTTTGAGCAATAAAGCATTTGAATGGCATCATCAAAATATTTTTTCCTTGAAAATGTAAACAAAACATTAACTTTGTGCTATGTTTTTCTTGTAATTCAGTAAAACAAGTTTAGTTGTTTAATTGCCAAAGAAAATAGCTGGGCAATAAAAACTAAAAGCTAGTGCCCACCAGGCAAATATGGTACAAATTAAATCCTAAGAACAAGAGCTTGATTATAGCCTAATTATTGTATCAAACTATAACATTGGGCCTCCAAATGTGATAGAAATCTGAAACAGATTTAGGTAGATGTATAAAGAAAACATTTATATGGTGCAATGCAAGTTCTGTAATGAACTACACTCATTATGCACAAAGCAGTACAGTAAACATTGTGAATTATGAATATTGAATATTGTTGAACTGAAAAAAGTATATAATTTTGTTTCTCACAAATAATAATACTTGATATATGTGAATATCCAAATTTAGTAGCTACTCCTTCATCTTCACAGCAAATGTAAATGACTCTCAAATGATCATAAATTTTGTTTGTCAAGGAGAACATTACCAGTATGGGTAATTGCTGATCTTTTGGCCTTCAGAGCTAAATCAAATCTAGCTTTGTAATGTAAGCATTTTTTGGAATTATTGTAACAGGTGCTTTACTTGTGTGTGGTTGTCTTAATTGAAAATTAACCTGTCTGAATAATTTTAGTGCTACTGCCAATAAGCAATTATTACAATTCCATCTGAAACTGTCACTGACAGAGTCTATATTTGCCATAGCTATTTAAATTCTGCATGCTCTTTGTATAACACAAATTCTATGAAATCTATTTATTGATCATGCATTTTTTCTTTCAGTGAGGTTACCTGAAACTACTGCCTCACCACCATCAACAACAAGTAAGACAAGTAAGTGTAATATTTATTAAATGAATATGACACAAAGGTTAACTTGTAGTTATTTTTTATCAAACAATAGACAGTATCTATTATACATTCAAATATGCACAATATTATCCATGTGCAAAAAAAAAGTGAATGCTTTATGTGTTATTTTAAACCCAAGTATCCCTTCCTACCCTAAACCTAAAATAATTAACACAAAATGCATGGGGTGTATGTATCATTTAATGAAGAGAAGGAACAAGCAAAGTAGTTTTTTAGTTGCCTTCCTCCTGAACCAGAACTGTCTTGTGTGTATCAGTTTCTTTTTAATGACTTGTTGGTGAGAGTGCGCTGATTGATATGTGTGTACAAAACTAGACAAGTGTCAAAAATGACATTAATAGATACTTGATTTAGTTTCTATTTTAAAAAAGCAAAAACATTTTTTTATAAGCTGAATGATATTGTAGTAGTTGATAGGTAAGAAAAAACAACATAATTTAATTTACGTTGCTTTGTGTTGCTTTGTTTATATTAGAGCACCCCCCTTTAGGAGTTCTAGGCCTCAATATTTATACCTTTTAGAAAAAAAATTAAATAGGTTGGCATTTCTGAAATTTAACCTTATGAACTGATTATTATCTGGAGTTAGTGTAAAAAATGTGGAAACAGTATAAAAAGTGAACATAATATTATTCAGGCTTTGTATTCCCTATTTTTTTCTCCAAAAATATATAGAAAATAAATTAAACTACTGAATTAATTGATCAGATGGGTTAGATGCTGCTTTTGTACTACTACTATAATCTGGTAGGTCAGGTTGTCAGATTGTGCGCTAAAATATCATTTGTTCAATTTCAGCAAGAGGGCACTGGCGTGAATGTGAAAAGCAGACTTATTGTTTAAATGGGGGAACATGTGTATATTATCCCACTCTTGATGGTGTTCGTGAAAAAAGCTGTAGGTAAGTCGACAAATAAAAAAAAACAGTTATTGTGAGGCTGCTGACAATACCTGCGTTTTATACAAATAGCTACTCCAGTAAGTTGTGGAGATAAATCTGTTGGAGATACATCGTTAATTCTAGAATATAATAGCGCAGGCAGAATTTCAGCAAAATTAATGAAGATGTACAGATACCTCCTCATCTGTGCTCGCTAATCATTGATAATAATGTTCTTCCAATAATGCAGTACATAAGGCATGTGTTTTTCAAAATTCAGGAAATATTACAATGACATTTGCATTTGCATCGTGGCGCAAGTTACCCTGGACAACATCCAATTTTCTTTGCAGTTTAAGTTGCCTTCTGCAAACACTTTCTTTTGTTGTGTTCACACTTTGATAAGACTTCAGAATCTTGTATTCTGACATTTAGGCTTTATCTATATACACCAATGCTATCATCTAGGCTATCAAATATATAGTTCCTTAAATGTTAGGTATCTCTCAGAGACCAACTGTTTGTTAAATAATCTTTATTTTTTTTACAAGTGATAACTAATTATTATAGTTTTCATTGACATGATTCTTTTGTCATGTATTTTATTGTATGTTGCCCTTCCACTAGGCTTAATTTTTTGATATAGTGCATAATATATCTGTGATGTAATCAAATGTGTATATGCAAGGGGACCTTAATCTTCATATGCATTCAGGCTATGTACTTTTAAATTGGTTCATGCAGTGATAATACCCTCAGAATTGTTTTCTACCTACTACTTGGATGAATGCAACATTACATACCAAAAAACAAGGGCAATGTAGAACATGACAACAAAATCATATGTCAATTTATATTGTAATTATTACTCCTTTATCCACTGTAACACTGTATTTTAATTTTGTAATACAGCTGTCGTAACGGTTATGATGGAAAACGATGCCAGTCAAAAACAGTAATAGTTCCCACCACCAGGGTGCTACCTAATGTTGGTAGGTAATCAGCGAGTGTTGAACATTTGTGTCGTCGAGACCTCTTTAATTTTCATTAGTTAGTTCAAGAGGTTTCAATTTAAATGTTTTATTCACTAGTTTTGGTCAGATCTTAAAGCATGGCATGAGGTAGGAAAATCTGATTTACGTAATATGGAGAACTGTATGTCCAAAAACTAAAAAAAATTATAAAAGAGAAAATACGTTTCATTAAGTGCTACTTATATGTACATATACAATAAAGACATATACTTGCTAAAAATTTGTAGGTAAATGCACGATTCAAAAAGTTATAGAAATGTAGAAAAGTAGAAATTTTCATGTTTTACTAACCTGCATTTCTGTCCATATTTTGTGATACAAAATTTCCCTGCCTCGCATGATGATTAAATACTTAGATTGTAGTGTTATAAATCCAATGCTTTAAGATCTAATAAAATTAGTGAAGAATTTTCAGGACTACCCGCTATCATGGTGTGTGCTGCTAACTGCCTGTTGACTGCTGTCTGTCCTTGCTTTACAAGAACCCTTTCCATGTTGTATCTCCTTTTTCACTGTTATCTGATTTCTTACTTAAGGTGCCCATCACGGTACAGTGGCGCACGATGCCAATTCCAGGACCCCTTCATTATATTAGACGGAGTAAAAGCAAGTACGTATTTGCCAGTGATTATATATGCATCATGTTGCATTATGTTTAAAAAATTTAGTTCAGCAGGCATGGAAATGAAAGTTTTTACCTCAGACTGAATTACTGATGACAAATAATGATGCTTATCTACTAACCCAATACTAAATTTGCATGTGACGATTGCTGATGGTGAAGGTACTCTTTTATAGTAATAAGATGTGTCACTTATTATCAAGTGACAATTATCTGGCCTTCACTTGTTACAGTAGCTCTTTTGACAGAAGCTGCATGTTATTTGTAACTTGGTTATGCTGAATTTGCATCTTTCTTTGCTTTGGAAATCATAGTAATTCCGACATTGCTTCCTTTCTAACTTTTGTGTATTTTTGTGTGTTATGCTTGTTATTATTTTTCTGTACTTCTACAAATAAAATCTACAGTTGCAGGTATTCCTTGTAATCATTTAAATTGCTTAATTTGCGTGCAGCCTTTATTCTATGATAATTGTTTTACTGGAAAAGCTAATAAAAGTTTGCTTGTAATAGTGGTAACAGGAATCCTATGTATCAAATCTAATAGCTAATTTTCAATAAGAGCCTAATACATTAAAACCAATAAAATGTGTACTTCCAGATTTTGTTTCCTAATAGATGCCTGTGTGCCCATGATGTTAATTTTTTCAAATTGAATGACAGTGCTATCATTTCAAAATAATAGTACTCAGTAACCATCATACTGATCTGTCAGGTGCCATATATATCTTCTGGTTACAGGGAGTTCAGGCAATATAAACTGTTGATTAACAAGTTTCTGTTGTGATGGGTTACATAAATACTGTCATCATATCACACTTGCTGAAACAAATTGCTAATCTCTGTTTTAAAGCCTAATCCTTACCATGATGAAAAAAACTTGTATGCAAACTATTATTCCATTTGTAATTAGATTTATACCCATCCAGTAACTGAAATTGGACACCCTGCAATTTATACTCTTAAAATGTGTAGGAGTTTTTATCTGCTAAAAGTTTGAAAACCAATTTAATGTAATTAATTTCTGAACACAATTTTTACTTTTAACTTTCTACTTCTCTGCTTAATTAGCAATTATATTTCCTTTGAAATGTTTCTCAACAGCATGTTAGTTGTTAGACATAGGTTAGTTGTACATAAATTGAAAATGGACATAGATTAATTGCATTAACAAGATCAATTTTTTGTGTAAAATTTTCACCCTCCAATGTTATTTGTCTGGTTTGCTGCATGTTTGAAGCTTTAAAAAATGCTAGCAGTACCTAAATAGTTTTTGTTAGCATTCATAAAGTATACAATGAATAAATAAATCAAAATGCTAGTATATGCATGATAGACATATGTCCTGTGCTTCTACAGGTTTTTGTTAAATCTTGCTTAAGGTGGCAAGTGATTATGTAATCAACAAGGGAATTTTTTGGTGAAATATCACTTTTTTCAAAACACACTTCAAGATATGCAAGTCCAACACCCCTGAAACTTTGCCAAAATTAGCTTTAAAATGTAATCTCGAAATGTATATTTCATATTTTTAAAATTTTGCTTTATTCAAAAGTTTTGTTCCTTCAAACTTCATTTTGTTTGCTAGCCAGAAAATTTTGTTTTGCATACATCCATATGTTAAAAAGCACATCATTTAAAAATGGAGCAAAATTTAAAAAATTTGAGAAACTGTTGAAAGTAAACTTTAGCATAGTTTCAACTTTGCATCTATAGGGGTTTGGGACTTGTATTTTTGAAAAGTTTGTTTTGAAAAAAGTGTGTTTTCACCCATTAGACAAACAAGGAAAATAATGTTTCAAGATCTTCATATTATTAGTACCCAAAAATGTATACTTATATAAGTCTTCAATTACCTCCCAAAATTATCCCCGCGAACAGGACTAACCACCTTAATTTAAAATATTGAAGTAAAGGAACCAAAAAATGACAACATGGGTCTGTATTTGGTGTTTTTAAATTTTCCCATCGAAGTTGTGTGAAAGTCTGGCAAGTGATAGTTATCCTTTATAGTTTCCAAATGATTTTTTTAACTGGTACTTAAAATGCAGCTGATGAAGCTGGTATATTATAACGATTATTTCTGGTAATGTCTTTGCTTGCCAGGTATATGAACTTACGATTTTATTTCTACTATTTTAGATAAAATCATGGAAGACTTAAAGAACAAAGACAGAACTATAACAATTTTGGGCATTTGTATTGGTGTTGTTGTTTTACTTTCTATAGTGCTGGTTGGATGGTTTTTATCCTGGTAAGAATATGGAAAAAAAATGTATTGATTTTGATAGTCAGATATCATTATTGTTGGTAATTTATTACGTATTTTTACATCTTTCCTTTCAAAAATTTTAACTGATATCAGATGCAAATATTTTGGTGTCAGAACAAGTCATGTACAATCCATGAATTTTGGAAAATCAACATTAAATTAAATTACTGACTAGTTATTAAACTGTTCATTTTTTAACTTGAATATATTGTCTATATTCCTATAAAAATGTTTTCAGGAAAAAAGGCAAACAAAGAAAAATGCATGAACAAGAACGTATAAATTTTAGCAACTATGTTAGATGTGACGATGATGTTGATCACCCACGCACTGGACCCGCGCAAGTCATCAGTATGCGACCGCTTGTGCAAAGAGCCTGTAGTGTAAGTATCATATTATTGGTTATATAAGTAACGTACACGTAATATACTGGACTAATATTGGTGTTCTCCATAAAATAGTGTATACATGTTCCAGGGCCAATTATAATATTTATGTAAATCCCAAACATGGATAGACAAAATTTTCATAAATAATATATGGTTTATGTACTGAAGTTCATTGGTGCCTTGAACAAGTATAATTTTTTTGTAGAGGACACTGAATATTAATCAGCACTGTTATTATTAGATAATTAAAATATATATCAAGTAATTCAAAAGTATTTTCTAAATACTTAATTTTCTTTTGAAGTTAAAACCTAACACATTATAACCCACAGACATAAGTATATCACATAGACATGTACAGTATATGCTAGTGTATTGTTAATAAGCACATAACGGAGGGAGTTCAGTTTATTGTAGGAACTATGTATGCATTGCTAAATTTATAAATTCCAATTTATGTTTCTAATCACTAATGTCAGTCTAGTATTATACCAGTATGTTTTTAAAGTTTAACTCAAAAACTTGCAGTCCTAAAAGGAGCTGGAGTTTGATCCAAAATTAAAAGTAACAAATTGTGTGTTTCTTTAAGATGATTTCAGTTAAAATTTTAAAAAAATTCAGTGAAAGATATTTTGAACAAGTATTGAAATTGAACTATTCACCTTTTGGTTAGCAGCCTATCACTAAATTTAAGAACCTGAAATAAATGGTTAGTGCTGAAAAAAAAAACTGAACCAAAATACAAATATCAATGGAATATTTTGTGAGACATTTTGGATGTTGCGTGAATTACACATCTGTTGTAGATGACTTCTACAGAATTGTTTTATGTTAAGTATGTTAGACTAGTATATACATGCTTTAATGCATTTTCAGTATAGCGTATCATTCAAAGGTGATAAGCAGGTAAATTAATGTTACAAAGATTGGATTTAATAACTCTTGTAATGATGCTAATTTTATAAGATAGTCACAGGATGTGTTCTAACTTCATGTTTTTCACTATCTTTCCAATTTGTTACCTGCCTGTAACATATGAAGTTGCATAAGGGTTTCTGTGGAGAATGTATAACATGAACCCCACCCAGGTTAACTGTCTGGTCAGTAAATTAGAAGAAGTTGCTGTAGTAACATAATTTTGTCACTGCATAATTCAAATAAATGTTCTGAAAGATTTAAATTAAAAAAAAAAAATCTGAATGTTTGAATGTTTCCAACTTTTATAACACTTAACAGTATGGTATTAATGTATCCTTTGTTTTAACCTATGTTTAAAAATAACTTTGAATTATTAGGCTTTTCTATATGATATTTCCTTTTTTGTGGTGATCCCTAAGTTTTAAATCAGATGCACAGTAAACTTTATAAATTTAATTCCCTTTCAATATCTGATAAAGCATTTAATTCCTAAAGCTTAGTTACACATGGTTGGCATAATCTTTTCAGTTCCCTTGATTGAATCTAGGGCTCTAATAACAGTGGTTTCCCTTTATAGATTTCTAATAAGTGCAGTCTACTTTCAGATGGATTAATGCCAATTCTGAGAACTTTTGATTTCTAAGTTAATTTAATATTAAAGTGTGGAACCCCATTACTACTAGCATTTTGAAAAAAATACTAAAACCATATTCCACACTGATAAAAAACAAATTCGAAAAAAAAACATGCAAGTTCAGGCATATAGCACATTTAGATGTTATGTCATAGTTCTAGAAATTAACTACAAATTAATAAGCAATTGTATTTGTGTATTTTTAGATGACGCAAACAGAACCAGTGCAGATAGGTCCAGTAGATCTTAGTGATTTTATACCGCAAGCAGAACCTTTCTTACGAGCACACCCTAAAGAACGCCGTCTCCTGTCCACCGAATCTGGCCGTCGTATATCACGCAGTCGTTTGTCAGCAGTGTCCCATACACCAGGTGCTAGCTTTGATGATATTGCTGACAATTCAGTTTCTGGCCCACGCCATGATGAAGAATTTGATCCTGATGTGCCATCACAGAGCTCAAAAACGGAATCCTATAATGGCTCCCCTCGTAGCAATGAAAACTCTCCTGGGAGCAGACATCGTGTTCATGGTACAAGCAATGAGGATAACACGAGCTTATATGACAATGATGAGGTTGGGACTTCTAATGACTCTCTTGCTGGTTTAGATGAAATAGATAGCCCCAAAATTGTGAACATTGAGACTGTTGAAATGTTGAAAATCGATCCCAAACAATCATCTGGGAATGAAAATGGAGACATTGTTCATATAAGGGAAAACAGTATTCATAAAGCTCATCATGAGGACGAACTTGCCAAGGCTGAACAACACGCACCGCTGATAATTGATTCTTAATTAAAACACTGATCATATGACTGTTGCTATTTGATTGGATAAAATTCAAATGGCTGAAAATTATTGTTTTTATTTTCTGCCTTCGGAACACAAAAATGCTTTGCTTGGCCAGTATTAAAACAAATTCCTGGCACATGCTTGTCATTGCGGTTTCAAATTTGCTATATGGTTTGTTAAATTTTGTGGAAAGTAAAGTTTCCATTTTGTATAATTTGTTTGTCAGTAATGCCAATGAAATGCCCGAAGTAGCCATGTTTTATATAATATGTTATATTTAAATATTTCCATTATCTTGTATGTTTTTGTGTTTCCTTTGCAATCTTTCAAAACTACTTTTAATCTCATTTTGTCATGCATCAAGGTGAACTATAATAGTTAACACACACAAAATTTCTGATCTGATTGCAGAGAAAACACAATGTGTCATCATTTTTATTGATTGAATAAAACTATATTTGTATATTTTGCTTCCAAAAGAACATCAAGTTTGTACATAGTTGTATCTTTTATACATTATTTATTTGTAAAGAAAGAGAAATTATGCATTGAAAGTTTTATTCCTCAGAGATAAAGTGAGGTACTATAGTATTATAATTCAAATGTCTTATTTGTATTTGCCTGTGTCTTATGAACAGATATCCAGAAACTATTTATTTTCAGTTGAATTGGTAGACATATATGATGTGTTAGGGAACTGCAGATAATTATAGATACATATCCTGTTTATATAATGCTTGGCGCACACAATTTAATTGTGAAATTCTTTATTTTATTGCACAACTGTTACATATGCAGGCAAATATTAAATGAAGATATTTTAAAATTAATCGGTGAATGTAATTATATTAATATGTAATTTATTTGATCATTCCAAGTGTAAAATGTGTTTCTCTCAGTTCGGAAATAGTAAAATTATGTCGAAGAGAAAGCTAAACTGATTGTTACACATCAGAAGAGCATTTTAATTTATGAAACTGTATAACATTCTATTATATATAATTGCAAATTTTATGTATATTTGTGTTGTAAATGTTAATGGTGTTGTTATATATGCATTTGTGTTACATATTAGATTTATTATCGTAAACAGAACATCTCTATTCAATTTGAGCTCTTAAATTTACAATCTGAAAGCCACTAAAATCTAGTAATTTAGTGAAGTGTACATACATCGTTTTTTGATTAAAAACTATAAAGTAACCTCGTGTATACTGACAATTTTACTGTGTGTGCTTTCAGTACCCTCCAGTTTTATATTGTCATTTTATTTTTCTGACCAATGTTAAGTTTTGTTACAGCATTTTATACCGACATACATGTAATGCTAGAATTTTTAGAATTTTAATAATTGCTGAATCGGTGTCAACTAGATTTACACTATACAATTAGATTGCATTTCTGTTCTCATCGCTTTTGCCGCTTTTAGTGATGCGTTGTATTATTGTTTTTTAAAATATAAAACAAAGTTATGTCAAGCTCAACAAGCTGGTATTGTTACTTTGTGTGTGCAATCTAGGTATACAATTGTTTTATGTGGGTAAACAACATCATCAAACTCCTAATAGTAACTTTATCTTCTCACAGCTAGCTATTCCATCAGTTGATCTACCCTCAACTTCCTGTTTTTATACAGGTGCAAACTATCAATCAATTACACTATAAATAAAGGTTTATCCGACTTTTAAAAATCAGGAAACAAAATTTTATGAAAAACAACCTTTTGAGTACATGTATACTATATATATATATCAACAGGAAAAAATTCTAAACCTAACAATTATTTTTAATTTTGACAAGTTTAGAGTAATTTGTATTGAATGTATGCCTGGTAGTATTGGGGGGAGATTCGAACAGCATGCATGAGAAGAGTGTATTAGATGCCAAATATGTGCTGAAGATGCTTCACAGTACTCCTACCTTTATTCTCCAATAGAAGAATTTATTCCACCAAAAATATAAATCCTGTTTGCTCAGTCACTGCTTTGGGATTTTTTTGCTCTTTAAAAGATGCCACCTGTCTAAACTTGCTAAGAAAGATTATTTTTACAAGCCACAAAATTTGATTTTATATACTTTCATGTTCATTCCTAAAGTGAAGAAATGAGTAAATTGTAAACTAACAATATATTAACATCATGATATATTTGTCTACCTTTCTGAGGACTTGAAAGTTTGCCTCTTTTCCTCCAAGAAGCCAACAGGGAGTGAACCAAAGGCAATAAAAATGCAATAAATTTGCTGTTGGACACTATTAAAACTTATTCTTAAATAGGCCTAAAGCGGACACAATAAGTATGGTATTAGAAGATTATAACTGCTAGAAGCATCTCATGAGTGTGCATCACACTAAGAAGAGAATTTTAAAAGTTTTACTAATTGTTAACCAGCAAACAACAATCTGCACTCCTGGTAAAGCAAAACTAGTGCTTTCTCCTTTTTAGAGGATTACTGTATATGCAAAAAATTACTGTTTTATACATTAACTTGGTTCAATGAATTAACATAGAAATGGGTTTTAAAATGCCAGCAGACATAAACAGGTTTGTCTTTACTATTTTTTTATAGCCATAAAGGTGAAGGATCGAACAAATACTATATGGATGGAAAAAATTAAATATCTTTGGCCAAAATACTAGATAGAATTAGTTTATAATAAAAAGCAATAAATTTAACAGGAAAACATGCTTTCTTAATAAAATGTCTACTACAAGATTAGTGAGTTTGTGCAACACCAGAGAACATGTCATGCACTTGAAGCAACTTTGCAAAAGGAACCAGCAGTGTTTTGAAATTTAATGCTGTAAAAGAGTCTGTTTAAATCTTGAGATTAGAATTATTTCCCACCAGTCATTTATCTAATGCAGACAACTCATCTGTTTATATTGGATCTAGTTATTGCTAAGCTTCTTGGCTCCTTTATAAAAGGATTCACCATTGAAACTGCACTCAAATTCAGGACACCCCTCGACTTGAGAGTGTTTTCCTTATGATTTCTCAAAAATTAAAGCTCAAATTTCACAGATAAAAGAGAATCTGTAATATACTAATCAAAAGTGTTAAGTATTTGTTTTAGGTTAGACTGGTGATTCATAAATGATAAAACAGTAAGTTGATTTATAATTACAACAACATTAAAAGCTGATAGCCTTTACATGTTTTTGAGTGGTTTCTGTGGTTGATTTTCCTAACACTACAAGTGTACTGCAATGCACTTATATTACTAGTAAATAATAAATACAATTTAATACTTTAGCACTAAAACTCTTCTTTCTTCAAAATTGGGGAACATGAAAAAAATGGTATAAAATTGGTATATTATTGTAATATGCAACTTTACTTTCTTATCAGTCCCATTAAATAAAATTGTTGAGAAATTCAATATTATTTTGTTTACAAACAATATGCTCATAAATAATTGCATTCTCCTCCTACTTCATCCTGTTCTTAAAAGATGTTTATGTAGACTGTTGCCTTTTCAAAATCAAACAGTTTAGACATGATGCTAAATGAGCTGTAACAGTTGCTAATCATGCAAACATTCTGTACAATGTTACTGAAGTATTTATTATAACTAAAGATATGAAATATATACTTGTATAGCTAGTTTAAACTAGTTTTACCTTTTACAAGTCACCATTTAAAAATCATCAACAACGTGAACCTTGGTTGACAACAGCAACTTGGAAAAAAAACAACCAAAATAGTTAACTGACCTGACAACAGTAACTGCGAAAAACAACCAAAAAAGTAGACTGGGCTCAGTCTGAATAAAATTTGTGTTACATTTTTTTATAAACTGACTTATTTACACTCAAATTGCCCCAAGTACTAACTTTTTATAAATTTTTATTTTGTAATAAATTAATCATTTTTTAGTAATTAAAATAATATTATATAGCATTGGATGATTTAGCCTTTAAACATTTTAAAACCATTTCATATTTTTAAATTATGTTAATTAAAATTTTGAATAAATATGTCATGATAGTAATATTATAAAAGATGAAGACTAAAATGACCAACTAGCAACATCATGATATTCTTTAGATTGTATAGAACTTCAAAAGATTTTAAACATCATTGTATGAATGTATTTATTTGTAATATATCAATTTTGCTAGAAAACAATCTAGGTTCACCACCTATTGTAATAATTGTGTCAATTAAACATTGATCACATTGTTAAGTATGGCAGTATACATGTTCAGACTAATTTGTCTAGTTTTTATGTTGCATATCAGACTACTAAATAATAATAAATACAAATAAATAATTTTTTTGGTAAGAATTCCGAACATTGTAGATCACTAAAATTTGTAAAAACATGCTTTTAAATTTTTCCACATCTATTTCACAGTCATTACTCATTCTAGAATGTGTTGCTCTTATTTTGACCAGCATTTCATTGTAATAAGAGGTACTTAGTTAAATTATATAAATATATATAGTGAATACTGAAAAGGGGTACCCAGTTGGTTCTTCACTTAAAAGATGAAAAATTACTTTGAAGAAGGAAAAATGAAATAAACGAAAGAACAGCAAAGAACTCATCGATAGATATGATGAAAGCAATATCCAGATGGATAAATATATCTTTTATGCTTCTTTTATTTCATGTTTCATTCTTCAGATAATAAAGTACAGACGATGCTCCTTAATGTTTAGGAATCACATTGTCTAAAGTGCAAATACATGATTAGAGGTATTTGCAAAACTTTATCCTCACTTCAATGCAATGTACTTAAACAAGAATACACTGCACAAGTAGCGCCACCTTTGCCTATTGCTGTAATATCAAGCATAATTGGGTGAACTTGATTGAGTATGTCGATCAGCATACACCGCTTGGACCGGTCACGTGATAGGTACACCATAGGGGAAATATCAATCTAGTGGAAACCATGTCTCCAATATGAGGCTGTTTTGAAAACATACAAATAAAATCATAAGTAGTATTAGAAAAAAGTTACAAGTTCACAGAAACCAGTATTAAATGCTATAATACTAATTTAAAATGTAATTTACTCAACTAAATTGTTTTACGGGAATATTTTGCTTTCTAGAAACACCATCTTGTTGCATCGACCCAGAATGAAACAATGACATTCTGTTCATACTGATATCTGTGGGATACATCGGCATACTCAATCAAGGTCAGCCACTGTTTCCTGCCCTTTTTTATAAGCCAGTTTTCAAATTTGTCCGTAAACTCAACACTAGTTCAGCATCCTCAGGCTTTAGCTTAAATATTCCCGCTTCTTGTAGTGCATTCACAGGATCTTCTTTCTTTTTTCTAGTTGAGTCAGGTTCATGTAAAGAATGGTATAATAGTTCTTTGAGAAGCATAGCTGAACCAGTACTCATTGTTAATAATAAACAAGCTTCCTTCACACTGTAAAAAGAATAAGTTATTAAAAGACATAAAAAGTTAATAAACATAAACATTTAAAGCATAAGCCTATTTAACATGCATGTCGAAAAAAAAGGGTTAGTTTGTGGCTGGCTTTATAGAAAACAATAAATGTTATACAAAATTTATAATTCTTAGTTGCAAAAATTGCTTTGTGTATTATTTCTTCAATACAGGGTAAATATTCCAAGAAAGAATGTCAAACAGGGCTTTTTTAACTGGTCTAATTGTGATAAATACCAGTGACAATAAATTTATACAGAATGTCATGATAATCAACATTGTACTTACTCTTTGAAATAGTTTTCTGGTTTATGTGTGTATTCCCCAAATAATGGAAACATGTTCCTATTCATATCATGATGTATTTGTGCAGCACCACCATCATTGAAATGATTAGCTAAGATTACCTACAATGAGAAAAGGATTTCAACATCAACAAGTTAGACTCTTCAGCAGTGCAACTGTAAATACCAATAAATTTAATACCATAAAACTAGCACACAATTTCTTGATAAGAAGTAAATGGTAAGATATAACAGGACTAAATTACACTTCTTGACTCTTAAGTACAGGCTCGCAACAGGGAGGGGGGGGATTTGTTTGGTCACATCCAATTACATTTGTGGGTCATTTACAGCTTGATAAGGTAATAAATTACCTCTAAATATATAAATGCATTCAATTCTTCAGCTAAACTTTGCCAGACTTTGAAGAACAGTGTCTTGCATAACAATTGCTCTGCTAAGTGGAGTTGGTCTTTCAATATAATAAACAGGTTACATGCAGTATTAGACAAGGCAAGGCTCACAAAGTCCTTCTGAGATGGCAAGGAAATCCATCTGAAAAATCAAACAATTATGACATTATTTTACATTATCATATTTGATACATTTAGTGTAGATTATATATATAACAAAGAACAGAAAAATGAAGTGGTGAATAAATTTGGGACATGATTAGAATCAAATTTTCATATTATAAATACAATTTTATTCATAAAATATTCTATTTTACATCATATGACATATAACGGGTAATAAAGACCCCATATTCCCCTGATATTCAATCGCGATTGAAAATTCTTGTATGCGCATGCGCAATAGTTTGTTTACATGATACATTCCATGTGCAAAATGGAGAATATAATACCGTACCAGTGCGTTTCTTTGTACAAGAATCACAAAGCAAGGCGGCAAGATGTCGTAAAGGCGATATAAGAGAAGGAAAATATTAAGTAATTGCGATTAGTGATTTGGTATCGACTTTGGACCACTTCATGTTTTTCTGTCAGAGTGACCCGAAAAGGAAGTTTGCAACCAGCACACTGCGCATGTTTATCTTTCAAGATAAATCGTCCAGGTGTTCACACGACATAAGCAAGCATGAATAATCGAGATTTTTATTTTCAATCCACCTCTTTTTGGTGGATTAAAAATAAGAGATTTATCGTTCAGGATTAATCTCACAACCGTTTACACCACTTAAATATGGTAGATTAATCTTGCAAGTGAGTTTAATCGCGATTATTTGTTCCCGTGCGAACAAGGCAGATAACTCGATGGATTCTGAACCAATTTCTCAATAAAACTTCGTTTAAAATGTTTGTTGGGTTCTTAAGATGAAAATTTGGTGGCCATTTTGAATCCAAAATGAATGCCAAGTCAAAAACATTTTTATTGCAAGCCATATACTGCGTCGCCGTGTGACAGTAATCAACTCTTTTGTTTGTTTAGGAGGCACTGGTGTGACGGGGTACCAAAAGTACATTCAAAGCAGTTGAACAATCTGCCAGCTACTTACTTATCTTTCCTGTAGGGCTTACTCCTGGCTTTGACTTCTCTCACAATATCACCAATCAGCTGATGCATTGATTCTTTCTTGATGTGTTCAAATAAATCAACGATTTCATCAAAAACTGTACCCTCCAATGTTTCTAGTTTTGACTCATCATACAACTAGAATTACACAATAATTACGAATATCACAATAATTACTTTGTTAAGCTATGCTACTGCTAGGTTTCAACCAAATGCCAAAAATAAAACCATTTCATAAATGACATGTGTATAGAAATGTTACAGAATTTAATTACATCAAGACAAACCTATTACTCCACCCCTCATGGATTAAATTAGACTGACCTCAGTCCCTTTTGGGTGTTTTTAAACCTTATTCATTTATAGCTTGTCAAATTTTTAGTTTACACCATTGCCTTTTACCCAGTATAGAGCAAGTATTGACACTTTTAGGGACTTACATGATTTTTTCTGCTCTTATGTGTAATATTATACAACCAAATATTATGATATTTTACAATAAATGATATTAAAATAATAATATGCAGAAAACAGTCTGGACTACAGACTAGGATTAAATGTGTGTTGTAACATGTTAGAAATTGAACCGTAAATTGTAAATACGTAGTAGTTTGACCATTTGGCCATTGAAGTCAGATATGACATCACTATTGGTACGAAAACATGAAGACTGCCGGTATAGTGGAAAACGAAATGCTGCTAATTAAAGCTTTGTATACAATTTAAACTGAGAGCAGGAATTTGGAACGGCACCACAACAACAGCCTAAACTATACCTGTTTTGTAGAATTTAGTTGTGTTGAGCTGGATCCTGTCTCAGCCAGTGAGCTCTTCTGGCCTTCTACATTCTTTCTCTCATGCTTACTCTGTGTAGCTATTACAGACTCTGAACGATAGTACTGTAGTTGCAGGAAAAACTGGAAAAAGTTGACTGAATGAACACTGCAATAAGTGTAAATGTTATACTTATTTGGTACACATGAAGGAACCAGATAAGCATAGTGCCATAGACTTTTCCAACCCTTGGCAACGTCACATTTATTTCCAGTAATATGTGAAATATTAACTGCGGGTTCAGACAATACCTATATAAATAAAAGGATCATCCCGTACTTTGAAGGCTGTACAGGCTACACCTATGGGTGTGCTTTCTTGAGATTTTACTTTGTGTAACGTTTTCAATGCTGCAAATGTACTTAGTATTAAATTACAGCATAAAAAGAAAAATGGCCAAATTAAATTAGCTGATATTATAACTGATTTCAGTTTCTAAAATTTCTAAATTAAAAATTGACAACATACTGCTTTGCATGAATAATCTAAAACATACTACACCTACCAATGTGTCAGACCATTCTCTTAAAATATCTACAATATACTGAAATGTGTTAAGTATTGCAGTAACTCTCTCATTCAAATATCCTGCTGCTGTCTCCCCTTTCATAACTTGTAACAATCGAATGCGGAAGTCATCCAGAAGCTCAAGCTGTAAGTCTAAGAAACGGAGTTTGTCGCTCTGGTACGGCAATGTTTTATATCGATCTGTAAACAAATATTCATGATAAAACCATGAAAATTATTTTTTAGCAAAGATAAGCAAATTTAACTGCAGACAGGGTCTAGTCTCGATACAGTACATATTTTTTTCATTATGACATATTTCCACTGAAATTGCCTAAAATGCTGATAAAACATGAATTTTTACTTTTGTACCTTAACACAAAATTTCATGGTGGTAATAATTATGACACTGACGATGACAAAGCTGATAATAATGAGTGAGCCTGATTACATGACACATAATAACAATGATGGTAGTAGTGGTGATTTTAACATTGATGATGAAAGATGAAAAATTGGGTGATGGCATGAAATGTTATTAATGGTGATGGCAGTGGTAATGATCGTACCATTGATGATGACAAAATGTTTGATTACAGTGATGATGACAATGAAACTATTAGACAGAGAACATGATAATTCCTAAAAATGCTACGATGATTCTTCCTACCAGTCATTGTTAACAACAGTGTCATAAAGCTTTCAGCACATTCTGGTGACTTTGTTTCATCTACATCTGGCATATCTTTGTACTGTGATTCCCAAGCAGAGGTTGATGACAACATGGCATCCATTTTTTCAACAGCAACTAGAATCAAGCAACATACTTAACATCTGCAATAGTAAGATCCCTCCAATAATTTACAAAAAATAATTATTATTATTTAAGGCTAAGCTGGACCCTCGCTACTGTTTAAATAAAAATTCATGAAAAATCTGCATTACATTTTTATTCATATAAAATAAATGTTTTCTGAAATTTTAACATTCATGCTATGTTATGGTGGTATTTTTGGACTTGTTTATGCAACGCATAAAATTAAATTAATTTTTTATGACATCTCACAAAAATCATAACTATGTTTTTAAGAAGTAAACAATACTTCCATCATTTGTTTTGACCGAACTGTAAATACCACTAATAATCTTTGAATTATTAATTAATGTTTAAAAAAAGGTAATTTTTTTATTTGCTAAAAACACTAAATTGATTATATAATCAAAATCCCTGATGCAATTTAAAAATGGTCGAAAACAAATTATTGGAGTATTGATTGGTTGTTAAAAATATAGTTAGCCTGAATTTTTATCTACTGGGTTTTCCTGTAGGATGTACCTAATGATTTTCATAGGGTGTAATTAAACGATAATTAAATTTCGTACATTTTACACAATAGTTTGAAAACACCAATATGACATAGCTTGAGTCTTTTGAGTGAAAAAAAATGTAATGCGGATTTTTCATGAATTTTTATTTAAACAGTCTGGACAACTTTTAAAATAATTTGATTCCTATCTTGACTAACTTATTTGGTTTCATAAGTGACAATTTAACATGGACTAGCTGCTAGTAAAACAAGGGGGGGGGCATCAAATCATCAATAACAAACAAAAATTATTGTCAAGAATTAAAACAACAAATATTCAAAAAACATTAAATATAAAATGAAAATTACATTTTCGTTCAATGTTGATCCATTTTTCAAATGCTTCTTCTTTATGACACAATACATGTAGACAGCTAGGTTCACTATCTGGGTAGCTGTGCGTTGAACGAAGTTCCTTATCAAAGGATAATATCTCATCTATAAAGTGCGAGAACATATGTTCATCATATAGTAACTCGGGTATGTCAGTTACCATCTTTTCCATTGTCAACATTACAAGACCACGGGTGAATTCAATCTGAAATTCAAAAAGGCTTTTTATTTTTGCGATAAATAAGAAGAAAAATTTCTACAGGAGCGTTTGCAAAATCCTTTGTCTGTGTATCTTCATACAAAAAAGAACATATTTAGTCACTTAGTGACTTAACTGTGTTACAGTAATAATCAGTATTGTGTAAATTCAAGACAGCAGATGCACATGAACCTACAATTTTAATTTCAAGACAATGTACATAAAGACAATGTACAAAGAGTAACCTGAAAGTCCTGACTACCAGAGAATCCAGAGAGAAGTGTTAGTGAAGGCTATTATCAGCAGCTTTAGGCTCTCTCACAATCAGTTAACATTGGCACTACATAAGAAAGCTATTCAAACAAAATGTGTCAAATGGACAATACCAAGTTTAGTATTATTGGAGGTTACATATAAACTCATTAAGGTAAAACCTGTGATTAAAACTTACTCTGGCATCTACAGAACTAAGACCTTCCTTTCTAAGAATGGGCTGAACTGTAGTCATTAAGAATTCCGCATGATCTCGCATCCAACCTAACACCTGTGTCAGATACCACTCTGGCTGCAAATAGAAAAGGCTTAGCTCTATTATGTATCACTCATTAAAAAAATAATTAGTTTTAATAACGAGATGAGGTATTATGAAGAATTTCAGTTTCTTACAAGTAAAAGCAATGAAGGAAGCAAGGATTTACTAATTAATAACTGTGATTACCTTATCATAGCTGTTTGTTTGTTTTTTGCCATAAAAATGATATCTGAATCTTTTCCTCAGGGGTCTTAATAATAGATCCAGTGGAAGCAACAAGTTTCTCCAGCCAGGTATTACAGACAAAGTGGGATGTTTCACCATTGGTTCAGCTTCTAGCTCCTCTCTGATACACAGGTAGTTAAGGGATTAAAACAACATTAACATCAGATCACACAAATACCTTTAGAAGAAAAGTTGTTTAAAAGGTTTGGCTCATGCAACACGAAACTGAGTTTTATCAAATACATGTCCTTGGTTAGTAATAAATCGGTTCAGTTTTAAAAATACTAATTAAGTAAGTTAACAATAATAATAAGATCATGTAACCAGTTCTCATAGCTGGAATACAACAAATATCTATCCCATAAACAGTTTTTAAATTAAAATATGTTACACAGCTGTTTGTGAAATGTTATCAACAGAAAACTCAGTCCACCACTCACCTATTGAGGACAAGTATGTGTTTTAAATTCTGAAGTATTGTTTAAATGTGCATTCACAAATATAAAAGGATACGGAGGTCTAAGTTTGAGTAGCTGAGAGAATAAAATGGAGAACTTTCCTCTAATTTCCATCATGTTCACATTGCCAGATGGGGTGGAGGGTGCTTTAGAAACTGGTGAAACAAATGGCCACTTCAACACAGTGAAAATATCTTCAAATTCTCTGAAACATAAAAAAGTAAATAAAAATCTGCAAAGATCAAGTATGCTTGGACTAAAAATTTTAAAAAATATAAGATTGAAATCTTGTAAAATTTGTGAGAGATTGGTATTACACTCTTATTTGTGGGAATTATATATTATATTTCAAAATTTACATGCACTACAAATAGACCTTGTGATTCTCGTACATAGGGTCCTCATACAGATTAGGAATTATGCTTCATGCTCTAGAATTAGTGTCTGGGTGCGTGCGCATCACAATTAGCGTCTAGGTCAAACAGCTAGGATTGGAATTACTGTTTAGGTCAAATGTTAGCAACTGCCACTAAGAAGGCGTATAATGTACAAATATGCAGCGAGCACGTAACATACAAAGTCGACAGTACAAATATATCTATGTCACAACATAAGTAATCTACCCGTCACTGTTACACCTCGACAGGAGTGCGTGCCTAGACGGAGTAGTGGCGGGAAACTTCCACTCCATTCTTTTAGTAGTATATATGTACATATTTGTAATTAATTTGAATGGCAACAGGAGGTAACATTTAAACAAAATATTTCTATTTTTCTAATTTTCAGGAGTATTGTTTGCACTTATGTGCTTCATGTTGTCTTACTTAGACAGAGTTGTCTTCAGAATCTTGTACCAATGAAGGATTGTCTCTTTTAAAAATGTCACTAAGTTTTGACATGATGAGTTTTGCAGGCTTGTGTAAATGTCAACCAAACGAACAAACTCGGATACAGCTCTGTCAGTGGATTCTATCATCAACGCAGATTGTAAATTGGAGCTACAAAAAAACATGGAAATATTCAAGGAAAGAATACAGCGGAGCACAATGTTATGCTAGTGTGACTTTTAAAAATTATTAACAATAGTAGAAGTAATAGTATTAAATGAAAATTACAGAGTAAAAAAACAGCACTAGTTAGTGATAGAATTTGCTCTAATATCAAGATTTTTGTGCACACACTTTGCTAGTGATAAAATTAACCTGATAAAATTAACCTGTTGTTACGATTGTCTAAAATGTGATAAACTTGTTTGTTAGGTTAATTTGACAAAGGTATCGCTAAGAACTTCAAACGCCTTATACAATTCAGCCCTATCTATAGTATAGATGCGATGGCATATAAAATGAAATCTACATTATCAATGCAACAATGATAATTGATGCGCCTAAAAATGTGAATAAAGGATTACAGTATGAAGTATTCTTATTGAAAAAGATATCCCTGTTACCTTAGTTCCTCTATTTTAGAGATGCAGTCTAAGTACTGAACATAATTTTCCAATTCTCGAGCTTGTGTAGTCAGTTCTGACAATCTGTACACTATAGGTTCTGCTTGTTTGACATGGTCTCGGATGCTGTCTCTCAATTTATCCTGTTTTGTTGTTATTTCAGTTACATATAAATTTGCTGCTTCAGCTTCATGTAATGCAAACTCAATTTGACTAGGTACTTCAGATGAGGCTAAAGACAACTGAAAATAAAATGCTACAAAAATTTAAAGAGGGTCCCCAAGAGAGTGTAAAATCTCGGCATACAATTCAAATAAAAAAAACTTAGAATCTCACTGCATACAAACACAAAAATTCCAATCCCAAATCATGAAAATTGGGGGCAAAGTGGTACAATCTCACTACACATATAAATTAAAAATTGTTAATCTCATTGTACAGAAAGGAAAATAAACCCAAAATCTTAAAAATAAAATTACAGTAATCCCTGATAGAACAGAGGATGTGTTGATCCTGTTGCACAAAAAAAAAACAATGAATCCCACCACACGAAAACAAAATATGGCTTTCCATTTCTAGACGAAAATAGCCTTTGAGCTCTCTCTTTAAATCATATGCGAGGAGTAAGATACGTATGTATTTACTGATTATATACATACATCAGAAAAATATGTATAGCAGTATCTGTTAACATTTATATCTGAAACACTATGTTGCCTGTTTGTTGTCATATCTGGGAATGCCAATAAATCTTTACTCTTTATAGTGTTTCCAGAGATTTATTCAATTTATAGCGAACTCGAGAGAGAGGCTCTTACATAACATGTATGTGTATTGGAGTCTGACGTAACCTTACAATTAGAAATCCATCTGTTAGTACGCGCAGCACACCGGGGCGCAGACATCTTGCCAGTAAATCCAAAACCAGTTTCAACAAATTTTGTAGCTTATGTGCAGTTTTTCTGGCTCATCGATAATTTAAATAAACCAAATAAGAAGTAAAGTTGTGCCCATCACATAACCATTTCACCCGAAAACTAGTCTGATGAATAATCATATTTTGGTGCTGGCTACTGTTTTTAGAA
Organism: Phoronis ovalis; assembly: GCA_028565635.1. Classification (NCBI taxonomy): domain Eukaryota; kingdom Metazoa; phylum Phoronida; family Phoronidae; genus Phoronis; species Phoronis ovalis. The sequence goes on along the minus strand of JAOXYB010037062.1, from coordinate 3,546 downwards.
TTAAACATTATTGCACAAAAATCTGCTTTCAAATTTGTGCAGTTTGTCACTCTAAAATTTTCAAATTCCTTCAATGCTTTTTCTGCCACACATATAAAGTAAAAGAACAAAATAAGTACTAATTTTCTGAGAATCAACTAAACTCAGCAGCCGAAAACATATCTGACAAATATTCTATTTTGCTGCATCAGTAGCGCTCATGGATCATGATTCTAAAGTTGCGATGTCATTAACTAAAATGTAGAAACATCTGGTAGAAATGTTATGCATGAACACGTGATTTTATGCGCAAATAGCCAAGCAGTTGGGGAAGTCTAAACAAGTATATCTGTGCTCGCCTTGAGGTTTCGCCTGTTTCATATTAAAAACTGTCTTGTGTCGGTATTAAGTTCCATATACACAGTGATGCCAAGTCTGCCGGTTTGTCAGACAGGGAGACTCCCTGTTTGAGGACCCATCTCCCGGTTGGAATGTCAAGTCATTAGCTAACAAAGCCTGCAAAAACATTAATTTTAGCTCAAATTGCAGGAAATTACTACTTAATTTTTAAAATTTCCCCGGGGGCATGTCGCCGGACCCCCTAGTAGGGCGTGCCTTCGCCTGCGGCGCTCGAAACAAAAATCTGCGTTTTGACATCCATGGACTTGGCATTTTTGTATAAGAACATCAGATGTGAACAATGGACATTTTTACAGTTTACTAAAAAAACAATTTCAACCGATAAAAACCCATGATCCTATATAGTCCACACCTATCCAAGACATACTTTCGAGTCTAGACCCTAGTTTAGTAAACATACTAGTTACTACAGTCTAGTAGTAGTAGTACAGAGATACGTATTACTATTACGTGTCATTTTACTGACTTTACTTGACAGTAAAACAGGAATTCACCTGTTGTTCCAATGATGCTTTTGTAGATTTTATCTCGGTCAAAAGTTCCTGAGCTTTAGGAAGACTTTTTACGTTATCTCCGAACTCAGAATTGAAAAAGAATAAGACTTGTTCTTCAATAAAATCGTTTTCTTGCTTAGTTTCAACTTCCATGGAGGCGGCCATGTTGGATTTTGTTACAAAAATATTTAAGAAAAGAAAATCATAAAAAATAATGAACAATATCTTCTATTAATTTTGATGAGAATTCTAAATAAACAATGTATACAGTTTAACTAATATTTAGTGGTATGACTAACGATATTTATTTAGATTTTAAAAAATATTTTTATGCTAAAATTGCATTTCCGTTAACAACTTTTAGTTGTGGACGTTCACAGGACAGCCTCCATTTTCAACAAGAAGACGGCGCGAGTTGTCAATTTAAATTTGTCCTTGATCGTTCTTACACAGAAAAGTCTAACCGAATAGGTGAGCATCCGAGTTCTGACAACCCTTTTGTGATTGTTATTCGAAAACCTGAATTCGAAAATAAGACTTAGTACACCAATAACATATATTTCAGCTTGTGCTTTGTTTTGTATGGCGTCATCATTCATTTTCCGCGATCCCGCTTGAAACATGACTTGAATTGAGCTAGGACAAGTGTCCATACGTATTAACAAGACATGTGATGCATTCGAGGAATATCACCCACTCTTAGATTCAAGTCAGAAAGTTTCTTCAAGAACTTTCCACACCTTTTTTGATTGTTAATTGTGCTCTGATTGGATTCCTCGTTAGGAGTAGATATCTTGTAGTTATAGTTATATACAAAATATTCTTTAAGCTAATTGTCTACATCTACATTAGTCGGGGGAGGGAAATCATATGGTATGTGATCCCACACTGTCCCAATGATGTCAAGTCTCCTTGTAAGATCATTTATTTGATTTTCCCATTTTCCAGTCATTGACTAATAAAGCGTACCAAAAATAGTAATTTTAGCTCAAATTGCACCAGATTTCAGTACCTTAATTTTCAAAATGTTCGGGGGGGATATGGTACATGCTGGTACCTCTCTCTGTTTTGACGACTTGGCATATCTGCTGTCCTACATGTATATCCCTACCCCTGGGACCCTACCTTTACTCCTGATCTTCTGATTTTGAGCTATAACTCTCTGTTATTCTGACAGAGGACCCAATGAGGATAATTTTGGGGGGATTTATATAGCAAACCAACACATTTTGTATATGTTACTTAAATAAACCATTTGCTAGTGTAGCTTGGAAGACTATACCTGCTCCTCATTCATCTGAAAGATACTTTTATTTAAATTTCCCAGACAGCTGAATATGTGACAAAACTTATCTGCCAGCTGAAATAGTCTCATGTACCAGCTGAAATTTTGAAAAAAGTTGTTTTTCATGCTTAAATAAACCATTTGGTGGCAACTCTTTAGAAATCCTGATCTGTTCCCCCCCTTGCCAAGTGGATCACATATTTGAGGTTTGCCAGTATGAAAAGGGGTTGTTTTAATGTCCATTTTGGTATGAGAAAGAGTCTATATTTACCTACTACAGGCATAAAAAGGTAGTGAAAAAAAATTCCTGCACAAAGAAGGTCCAGTAAAAGTGATCCAGTTGTCAAATTAATAAACTCATCGCAATGAACTGATCTCGGTCTGAAAGGGGTATGTATTTCAAAGAAACTGGCATTGAAAAGTGATGGGAATTGAAAAAAGCATATAAAAAGAGGGTCTGAATTTTATATCTATTGTACAGAAAAGGATACAGATTTACCCAAGTTTATGTAAAAAAGGGGCAGCAGCCCTGATCAAAAATATTGCAAGTGTTCACCCTGGGACTGTGGGCCACATGACTCATTGACGAAAGTGAAAGTAAAATAGTTACATCTACTTATGTTACTTATACTTGTCAGGTTTTGTTTCTGTTTTTCAGATAAGGTATTTATTCAGATTTACATTGTAGTACTAGTACCATGTCTGGAATTGCAATAGGAAGACTTTCAGAAGAAAGAAAAGCGTGGAGAAAAGATCATCCATTTGTGAGTAATATTCTCAAGGACACATTTTCACACATTTTTGATAGTCCAAAATTTCAATGTTTTTGAATGGGCAGATTTTGAAACCTTATTTGCTGTGGAGTTCTATCTCTGGTTCTTATTTTAAAGTTAAAAGAGAATCCCCATGTTAGTGCCCCTTCACGCTTTGATGATCTTATATAGGAGAACATTATAATTGCTTGTTGCTGATGTATTTGACTGTAAACCAGGTTCAGTCATAACACCTAGATTTACTGGAAATTGTTAAAAAACAAGATTTGATTCTAAAGGATAGAAATATTCAAAGATTTCAATTAATAGTCCTAATGCAATAAAAAATAAAATATAGTTCTTACCGTACTAGTAACAGATATGTGAATATTGATGTGGATATTAATATTCTTCCTGTAGCAGTTTTATTGCAGTTGCTTATATGGAAGACCTTCCGGGGTTATATATTCTTTGTGAACTGGCAAGGCTTTTTATGCCCATCCACATAGTGGTGGATGGGCACATTGTCGTAGTGTAGGCGTTGTTGTCGTATGTAACACTTTCTTTGTCTCGCGATAACAGCTTCAGTTTTTACCCGATCGGTTTCATATTCGGC
>JAOXYB010037029.1:0-13643 GCA_028565635.1 Phoronis ovalis | reverse complement strand
CTCGCGAGATTTTTCGATGTCCGGACGTTTAGCCCCAAGATATGCCGTCCGGTAACCGGACGTTTAGCCACGGCCTTATATTTATCGGAAGCACACACGTAGTCTGTTCCTATAATATCTGTTCCTCGGGTCAAGACCAGTATCCACCTGGCAAGGTGGAACAGGTGTTTTTTTCTCTAGTCAATGATGAATGAAATTAATTTTAAATTTAATACCTCTTTTGAGACGAGATCAATTTTAAGAATTTCTCCCGCTGGTTTGCCCTGGTCTTCAACTTCTGGAGCCACCATATAAAAATGTCCTGTTTTATCAAAAACTGGACCTTCTGCTCCAAGCAAACCAGATGCAATCTGGATAAATTCAGGAGAAAACTCTTCTACTGTTGCATCCATGCTGCTTTCTCTAGTTATGATGACCTTTTGGAGGGGTCCCTAATGATTTCATTTTGTCATCAAAATCCCTTCTGTCAAGATTATTATATGTTGAAAAAATGGGGATCTAATAACTACTTACTATTTTTCATAAATGAAAAAACCTAAAAGTAAATGATTTTCACATTAAATAATATTGTGAACATTGTGCAAATATCTTGCCCGGGAGGGTAGTCGCCTTTGCACTTGCGCATGATTTACCGGCTTCTTCCTGTTATCAAGGTGCCTTTCGCTGACAAACTTGTATTTTAGCTCATAAAAATCTAAAGTAAGCAGGCATGTCTTTGAATAAGTTGGCTGTTGATTCTCTTGATCTCAAAGGAAAACGTGTATTGATACGGTAGGTGTTGTCATTTTGTTTTTAGGCAAGAAATCATCGATATTTAAGCCCCCGGGATGGATTAGAGGCTAGGGCTCTGCAAATTCATACTCCAGTTGCGGAGTCTTGGAATCTTATTGAATCTTGATAAAAAAATTTGGTGTAAAAACTTATATTGGACCATGATCCTACAGCAGGCCATAGGTGACCAATGTATCCAGAACTACCACCCAAGACCAAGTAGCTAAATTTCGCCGCTATACTTTAAATCTGGCATGAGCTTATTTAATTTTAAAGGGAACCGTTTTTTAGTTTTTATACTAAATATATACTATTTAATTAAATATCACTAAAATTTTATGATAATTTCTTCTATTAGTTGAAAATGGTATTTTACATTAAGTTTATGGCTTTGAATATACACACACTCGCACGCACGCACGCACGCACGCACGCACGCATGCACGCACACACGCACGCATGCACGCACGCACGCACGCACGCACGCACGCACGCACGCACATACATAATATGTGATATGAAAAATCCCTTTCCTGTTTAATTTATACCAAAAATCGTGGAAAATTCCATCCCTTTTTATACTGAATATCCTGTTTTTGCGACACATCCCTAGTATGGATAGAGCTCATAGCTCCCCAACATTTCTGGAAAGTTTATGGAAAGAAGCTATTGTAGTGCGGTGTTATCATTGGCGTAAATTCTGTATAATTTTAATTTCCCTGGATTGTCTTGTACCATAGCTGATTGGTGAATCTGGGTGTACTATTCTTATTTGTGCTTTACATTCTCTGAAAACACAGTAAAGAACTACCAAGTTACCTTTGGCATGCATAAGAAAGGGACCTTAAAGCCATGAAATATTAAGATAATTGACATTAATTTCTTCTTTTGTAATGAATTGAAATTCACAAACTGATATTTTATTACTGGGGAATGTACAACAATTCTTCATTTGTCTGCAATGTTCATAAAAATAAAGTTTTTAAAGCCAGGCTGCACCAATATTCTGTATGGTCATTTGGTATTTTTAGAACAAATAACTTAATACACTGTTTTCACTTTTTATGAAGAAATGAAAAATTTAACAAAAAACCATTACTCACATTGCACCTGTCTGTTTTTCAGTGTTGACTTTAATGTTCCGTTAAAGGGAGCTGAGATAACTAATAACCAAAGAATTGTTGCTGCACTCCCGACAATAAGGCATGCTCTTGAAAAGGGTGCTAAATCTGTTGTTCTGATGAGTCATCTGGGTCGACCTGATGGACGAAAACAAGATAAATTTTCTTTGGCACCTGTAGCTGCTGAACTCAAGAAATTGTTGTCAGGGTGAGAGCGACCTCCTGCAAGCCTGAGATATCTCTGGCTGATTGTAATAGACTATTTGCATGCACTTGGTGGAGCCACCAGTCTCAGACCCAAACGATTTGAGCATGTCACATTCTGTGAATGAACAATGACGTAGTTCTACATGCGCTCACACGATTCATTCACAAAATGCATCCTTCGCATGCTGAGCTGAAACCCCCCAAAAAAATGTATGTTCTTTGATCTAAGAAATGCCCTAAGGGCATATCAATACATAAACAATTATTCATTAATAATTTTTTATTTTGTTAAATTTTCAGTCTGGTTAAAGCTTTTCTAAAGTAAGATTAAAAAAAAACAAAGTTTTATGTATAACTAAAGGATTCCGGTATTGAAAGGGTCTGACTGTAGCACCCTCAAGTGCATGCAAATAGTCTATTGATCTCAACTCTGAAGTTAGAGATCTACGATTCAAGCCAATGCATGTATTATATGCATAGTATTATGATTATGTAATCTTTGCTTCCCTACCAAAGTATGCTCAATGGTGTGGTAAGAAATATAATTAACAGAAAATAGTTGTACATTATCACATCATGTACAGCCAAGCTCTTTTTTATGTCCCACTGTAGCATATACCATGAATATAAGCTAGGATATATAAAACTCTAAGAGTTTTATATATCCTAGATATAAGGTATCAGAGTACCTGTCAGTAATTTTTTTAATTTAATCATTGCTCAAGATAGATATCAATAAGCTGTTACATGGAATTCTTTGATTGACAAGCTCTACAGTATAGCTCAAATTTGACAAAGAATCTTCTACACCAGTATAGTTCAAGAGTTTTATTTAGGTATGCACACTTGTATTCTATTTCAGCTATTTTATTTTTACATTTCATGTCTTTATAACTGTACAGTATTGAAAATTATCAGGTAAGGTACCAATGCTTCTTTACTGTTACAGAGAAATTCAGTTCCTAAATGACTGTGTTGGTGCAGAGGTGGAAACTGCTTGTACTGACCCAACTCCTGGTTCAGTTATTTTGTTAGAAAACTTGCGTTTTCATGTAGAAGAAGAAGGCAAAGGAGTTGATGCCGAAGGTGCTAAGGTACAGAGAGAAATGTTGGGATGAAAAGATCGAAAAACTCTGGTTCACTACGTATACAGTGTGACTCGAAACTTTGACTCATTATTTTAACAAAATGTTTATTCTATTTTTTCAATTCCTTACCTTCTGTTCAACTGGCTAAAATGTTAGTTTAGGGTTTCAAAAAAAGGTTTATTCAGTTAGACTAAGACTGTTTGAAAGCTGTGTCGCAACAAAAATAAAAAATAAACCTATTTGAGATATTTTAAGCCATATAACAAAAAATGTATTATTGCTGCAGTGCATTTTTTTGTATTTTAAAAGCCAGCATATATCTAAAGATTTGTTTCAACACTAAGCTGTTTAAATTTTGCATTGTTTGATGCTGTTTTTCAATTTTAACTGAGCTAGGCCTAAATTTGGCTCCGAGGAAAATTTTGGATTAAAATATATTGCCATACCTCTATTGGCTACCAGGCATTAGCAATGAATAAAATTCAAAACAGCTTTTGATTTTTGTAGTATGATACAGTGCATTTCTAGAAATTAAAAAAATGTATGAAGTTGTTTACTGCTGGGAACAAAATGAAGTGTTCTGTTAATTCTGTGTCACCCTGTAGATGTCTGATTGGAGTATAGGCTTTTTTGACAGAGAGTACTATTATGCAGGGTATTCAAGTTGTTCATCATCCAAATATTTAATAATAACCAATATAATTAAGGCTTGGACGTTTAGTTTTTTGGGAATATAAACTTGACAACTAAGATCCCACAAAACATGCGCCCAACAGCATGTATAATGCCTAGCTGGTGGATATTGACTACTATTATACCAGATTTTATTGAAGATCATCAATTATTGTCTTCTGATTAGTAAAAGAAATTTTGCCACAAGACATATAGCTAGGTTTTGAAGAATACTATATTATGATAATCCCATAATATATATATATATCTGTGCTAGGTTAAAGCAAGTCCTGAAGCTGTTGAAACATTTCGGGCTTCTCTGACAAAGCTTGGTGATGTTTACGTCAATGATGCATTTGGTACTGCCCATAGAGCTCATAGGTAAGAAGTGACTGATCATCCTCCAAGCTCAAAATGCGATTGGCATTTTGTTAAGAACTTTTAAGATCAATATACTGGTATATTGAACTGGTATTTGACATGTATAATTTGAAATAAATTATTGATTAATTAAAGACAAAGTAACACAGTCATCTTAATTTGGTAAAAGCTGATTATGTGCTGTATTTGTTTCAGTTCAATGGTAGGAGTGAAACATGTTCAAAGAGCATCAGGGTTCTTACTGAAGAAGGAATTATCATATTTTGCAAAAGCTCTAGAAAGCCCAGACAGACCGTTTTTAGCCATTCTTGGAGGGTAACTATAATCTTACCTGGATTTAAGTAACTGTGTAAATTAAGTGCAGAAGAAAAGATTGTGTATTTAAAAATAGCTATTAGGTGTAATCTTAAAAAGCCAGTTTCACCAAACAAGCTGTTGCTCTTTATATTGCACTAACATTTGATCCCTTAGTTTTAAGTGTTTTGCAGAAACTTTGTGGGATCTGGTGTTTAAGCTGTATTTGTAATTAAAACAAATTAAGGTTAATATGTTAATTGGTATCCTGAGTTTGATTAGAGGTGCACTGTTTTACTATAATTATAATAATATATTTCAGAGCCAAAGTGAAAGATAAGATTCAGCTGATTGAAAATATGTTAGATAAGGTGAATGAGATGATAATTGGAGGTGGAATGGCATATACATTCTTAAAAGTTCTACAAGGAATGTCTGTGAGTATAATAGTAAGACCATTTCTAGCTGTAATTTCAATTCTTTAATAGCCACCAGAGGGGGATAAAAAATATAAAATTTGGTATACATAGTTTTTATATACTATATGTATGGAGGCTTATTGAGCGAAATGTCCATTTATTTATTCACAAAACACACAACTATTTAAAATGGTTTAGATAATGTCACATCCCTAGTAGTGGAATTTTGATTCTGCAGTTATATAAGAAAAGTCTCATCACAGTAAAAGCTTATCTTCTAAAATTGTGTACTCTGCGGGATTTAATACCAGCCTAAAAATCTCCAAGATTTAAAAACATGCCGCATATTTCAGTTTCGAAAATTATGATAGTAGTCTCAGATCAAATTTTACATAATTACAGGTATTTTACCGAGGAAACTAAATAAATTATTTTATAATTCTGCTCTTTCAGATTGGTGACTCCTTGTATGATGAAGAAGGTGCTCAGATTGTTAATAAACTAATGGAGAAGGCCGAGAAGAACAATGTTCAGATTCATCTTCCAGTTGATTTTGTGACTGCAGATAAATTCGCTGAAGATGCTAAAGTGGGATCAGCAACAGTTGCTCAGGGAATACCAGCTGGTTCGATGGTAAGAATTATAATATTTAATAATTTATTTTAGTAATGATTAACATGTTTCATTATACGATTAAATATTTAAGAATTTTTTTTCATTATATTAATTTCTAAAAATGTAGTAAAGTCATTTTGGCAAGATTTATGACTGCTGATCCCACTTTAGCATCTTCAGCAAATTTATGAGGATGTTCCTCAGTTTCAGTATTTTCCAATACGCTTAACGCTTATGTTAACTTAAATCCTGGAAACATTACCAGCAGAGAAAAGTGATTTTTAAATTAAAATTGTAATTGTGTACATATTCATAGGGATTGGACTGTGGCCCAGAATCCTTGGTGAAATTTGTAGGAGCTATCAACAGAGCCAAAATAATTGTATGGAATGGGTGAGTTACTTGTTTGCACAGTAGGATCTTACCAAAGATGCAGGAATGCAATAAAATATACATTTTCCACCAGATATCTGTAACTGCCCCACCTTTTTAAGCACTGAGTAGAGCAACTTGATTACTGTTGCTAGCTGGATGACAATTGAATTTTGAGTGCCAAATAGCTTGCTATATCACTGGGTGATATATTTTACTTTTTGGGTTTAATAATAGTATCAGTGAAAAAAAATCATAATGCATACAACTGTTCTGTGTAATAAGTAATAATGCCAGAAAACATTTACAGCCCTGTTGGGGTTTTCGAGTTCGACAACTTTGCCAAGGGAACAAAGGCTGTTATGGATGCTGTGGTGCATGCTACTGAACAAGGATGTACAACAATTATTGGTATGTACAGCTGGTACTCACTGCATACTATTTAATGGTGAATTGTTTTGTGCTGTCAACAATGTGTGAAAGTAACACCCATGCTTGTAATATTATTAATTACCAATTTCGATGAATTTTTTGCCCTCCAATGTTTGTTAGAAGATTCCTTGTTGTGTATATTGGTAAATTATGTGCTAAACTATTGCATAGGTGGAGGTGATACTGCTACATGCTGTGCAAAGTGGAATACTGAAGATAAAGTCAGCCATGTTAGTACAGGAGGTGGAGCTAGTCTAGAGTTGTTGGAAGGTGAGCTTGTCTTACACTTCTGTCAATATTCACTCCACAAATATGTTTAAATATAGTTGACTGTCGGCTTAAGTACCATTTACAATCATCTGTAAACTGTAACTATATACTTTTACACGTTCATTTCTTCATTTACAATCATCTGTAAACTGAAACTATATACTTTTACACGCAAAAAGAATGTTATAATAGTGTCAAAATGTATCTCCTGTCAATGTCTGTCTGTCCTTAACATTTAACTTTGCATTCTGTATTTTTATATTTTAGGTAAAGTGCTGCCAGGAGTAGCAGCTCTTTCAGATGCATGAATGGAAACTAAAAGCAGTTCTACAATGTCTGCTGTAAAAACAGAACATTTTTTATGCAGCTATGTAATTTAAAGTATCAGCACAAGATGCTAAATGATGTGTAATTTCACAATACAGTGTTACCATTAGTATGAAGAGGTAGATCTGCTAGTCGTAAAGTATAGCTTTACATGGAAGTATGACAATGACAATTTTCAGTTTGATCAATACTCCCCAAGTGTTTAATATGAGGATTGCAGAAACAGGCATAAAAGAATAATAATATATAATTTCTCCAAGCTTGACTTTCAAATTTTAAAGAAACAACAAACATACCTGTAAAGTTTGGCATAATTTAAAGTTTTAACTTGGAAATGGTACACTTTTGAACAATTTTACATTAAAAGCATTGGTGAAAAACGATAAAAAAAGCGTGTGTCTGATACCAATGGGAGACTTGCATAAAATTACAATTCACAAGCCTACAATCCTCTCCCACAGTAGTCTTTTGTTAAGAGTTTTGTATGTGCTGTTATTTGTTGTTGAACATAGCTTAGATAATCTGGAATAAAGTCAGTGTTATGTGAAATATACAATGTGCATTAACAACAATTTCACATTTATTTTACCAGTCATTTTCATCTGTGCATCTGCAGAAATACAAAAATGTCTCCTGGGGCTTTCCAGTGGCAAAATAACAATACGAGTAAAGCATGGTAAACATGAATATTTGTCAGAAATACTTTTAAGTAATATTAAAATATGCAATTCTTTAGATTTTGCCACTAATGAGCTATCTTGTGAGTTTCACAGAAATTTGGATCACTAGTTTCTTCAAACATTGTGAAAATGATTTTTAAATTTATCTAAAATTACATGTATTGAGCTTACTTAGGCTTAAATATTAAACGGGACAATGCTTCGTATCAAATCTGCAGTATAACTGAATACAGAAGTTTCAATTATAATGCATATGGAAGGCACTAATATGAGAAGTCCATGACATTAGCATATCATACTGTAGCACTGACAGAGTAGAATAGTTACCATGGTTCCTTCCACAACACAAAGTGGACAAACTAATATTGCATCAAAAAATGACGTTGCTCTAATTTTAAAAGCTATATGAGCTAAATTATAAAATAACAGCACTATTTACCTATTTATCAAGCTAGTAAACAATAAGAATAACACAACTATATCCTTTGATCTCGAGGAATTTATAAAATGGGTAATTATTTAATAAAGTTAACTTACTTCTATAGTAACATGTAAACAACTGCAGTTATTAATGGTAAAATTATAGATAACAGTGAAATAATTTTCATATGTTTTTTCCAGAATGTCTCTTCTTCCATTGACTCTTTACGTTTGCGTGGTTTCCGTTTTCTACCCTGCATTTTTCTCTCGTATTCTTCCAGTTCAGCTTGTTGCTGACGTTTTTCTTCTTCAGCACGCTCTTTTTCTGCCTCTTCTTGAATCTGAAATGAAATGGAACACAATATCCAACCCAATACTTACAGTATAAGGTATACATTTATCCTAATACATTTTAAGGTATAATGTTCAAACAGCACAGAACTCATTTGAGACTCAATGTTTGAAATTAAATTTAAAAATATGAACTTTGCTAGAAACATTCTACACCTTGCAAAGAAGTACATTACTCCCTGCAAAATATTATAGCATTTAGACAATTTAAAAGAACATGCTGAGACAAAATATATGTATTTAATAATTGTTCTCCAAAGGTATTTCATATATCTGATACCTTCTTCTGCTTTTCTTTGTTCTGCTTACAGACATCATCACACTGTACTTCTACTTGTCCATTTTGCACCTCATAACAGACAAATTCTTGCTTCCTTCTTTTACATGGGCATTTCACTGCAGTCTTTTTGCGGCATGACTGTGAACCAGGACACTCACCAGGATGGCAAACAACAGAACACTGATGGCCACATGGTAGCTGCCAAAAGATAAAAATAACTATTATAATAGCAATCATTGCAAATTTTCATCTTATTAAATACACAGTAGACCTGATAAGTAGTGAAATTTAGTGAAAAAGACTGTATTCTGAATATTATCTCTCAATAGAATAAAGGTAATCACTTACATTTTTAGGACATTTACCAGGACAAGACTTCAATCGGTTTCTTGCTGCCTTGTCAGCTTGTGTCCACCTATGGCATTCAATATGCTGTACTGTTAGCTGACAATGGCACCTCATACGAATCATCTGTTTACACGGTGGACAAACATCAGGGTGACATGACAGTAAACACTCATGACTGCAACCTTCAGGCTGTGGCTTGGCACACGGAAGTTCACATACAGTACAGCTATCACCTGCCTGTGAAAAACATGAGTAAACAATGAGAAATAAAGGAAATGAGTATTTTCTTGAGGACAGCAAAATCAGCATTAATTTTGCAAAAATGGTTGCAATGAAATGCACATTATATTAAACTGTTTAGTACAAGGACTGAAATTGCGCTTATTAGATATGTGCTTTCATTCCCAAGCTAATTAAGCAAAATCCAAGGAATTACTAAACAAAAATATTAGAAAGTATGGTATATCAAAATAAATAAAGGGTTAATAAGATTTACTGTTTTATCGTCTGGTGCTTCCTGAACCACATGGCATTCTAGTTCACACAAATGATTGCCGCAAAGAACCTGACGTCCACATGATCGTTTACAAGAATAAGGCTGTGCACGACAGCATGGAATGTCACTAGTCTGAAAGTGCATAGAAAATTAAGCTAAAACCGTCCCTATGGAAATCTGGTATTTATAATAAGCCAAGTTATGATTATTATTAAGATGTAGTAAAGTCTCTTAATATTTTGAATCCTAGCTAGTATAATTTATAAGGTTTCTCAATTAAAAACTGAAATAATATTCATTGCTGTGAATATTAAAAAGAACTTATTTTCCTCACTCTAGAATAAGCGATGAATTATATAACAGGAAACATTTATACACACCTCATGGCCACCAAAGCATGTGACTGGTAATGGCACTAAGCATGGCGGACAAGGTCTATCAACATTCTCAACTTTAGTCTCAGGAACAGGCTCCCAAGGTCCTGCTCTCTGAACCTACCAAGATGGTACAAGCATAGTAACAGATGGTGGGAACCCGATAACAAAAGATTTAGGTAAATGTTGTTTCAAATTTGCTCATTTGAATCGCAATATTTTGTTACAATATTCAATATTTCTAATGGTGGTTTAGAAAGCTATCACCAGGTTCTTTTTAAAATTACTACGACCATATGGTTGCTCCACCAACTTCCTGTTTACACATATAATACTTTGAAAACTGACATCACTAGTGAGGTGGGGTTTCCACCTAAAATTTAGCATGATTCTTGATTCAAATCGTCTACATATCTGAGTGTTGCTCAATGGCAATCTACTGCAATCCTCCCATTTGACGCTTGTATTAAAAGGCATATTAACTTTTAAAAAAAATAAAATGCATAATTGTAACTTTTCTCCACATTTTCATTGATAAGCTTCTAGGGTTTTTTGATCACCACCAATAACATACTTTGCAGGAAGTTCTATGCAGAAAATGACTGGGATGATTTATGTTTGTCAAAAATGTCTCTTAGTAATTGACCAACAATCTATCCACTTTTTAAGAAAAGATATAGCATAGTGATCACATTTGATTTCAGCTTCTCCGGCAACTTCCAACTGTTCAGCTACCTTAGGTGACAGTTCTTTGTCAATAGGCGAGGTAATCAATCATGCATGACTCAAAAGCAATATCAATTATTAAGTGATCTCGACATCTTTTTGAAGCCAAATCAACTGAGTAAAACACGACCAGGAATTCTATGAATTATATTTACTGCAATTGCATATTATACTTTAAATTTGTAATTAAAGCTTTGCACCAAACAGAATAAATCAGCTGATTTATTGATATTTTAAGCTGTTATAAAATTTACCTTGTGCATCACAAACAAGGTTTAAAAAGTCATAAATTCACATGTTAGGAGTACAAAAATGTTACAATCGCCCCCCCAAAAGCATTTTCTTAGAAAATATCATGCAATGAAATTTAATGCCATAAAAATATTAAAGTCTACTTAAGTTTGTCCTGAAAACAAAGCATGGCTGTGTTTCTAAAAAATGTTGGGTCAACAGAACAAAAAAAATTACTGTTAGGGTAGATACCTTCTCCTGTATTCTAGTTCTTACTGCAGTATGGCAGATATCTGGACATGTATGGCCGCAATCTAAAACTTGATGGCATATCTGACGACAAGGTGGGCATGGAGCAAAATGACACCGATGACTTATACGTGCTTCGTGTTGGCAATCAGGTGGGTTTCTGAAAGGAATTGTAACATTTTTCCATTATTCAAGTATATATATAAACTTAGATGTTATGAATGCATACTGATATGTTTAATGACTCACAGCAAGGTACATGTACATAAAATTATATGATAGATTAGAAAATTAGCTTTGCTTAATATGATGAATAAAATTTACATAGACTGACTGTTATAAAATGAGTTAGAGGGTGGTCAGTCTAGTCCTCAGTTTAGAGAATTAGTAGCACACCTAAGCAGAAAAGTAACAAATTTACTGTTTCTTACCAAATCTTACATCCATTTTCACTGCTCCCACCTGATTAAGTTTACGTCAAAATGCCACAAAAATACATTACATAGAGTACAATGTTCCCATCTGCTAAAAATATTTATTTTCACACACTCTAGCAAAATCATAATTAGTTTCCTTAAAATATGTGCATAGCAAATAACATTTCCCTGCTGGTATTCTTAACAACTTACTGGCATTTCTCTGAGCATCTTGGTGGTTTAGTAGCTTTCTCTCTTCCACATGGCACAGTCACAACTGATGCTCCACAATTACAGCTGATATCTACAGTTAACGGACATGGGTAGCATGGACCTACAACAGCACTTTGGTCAAGTTTTCTATTAAGATAGAAGTTACAAACTTAAGATATATACTAATCGTTATCGTTAAACTGTTTTTATTTCTTTCGTGCTAGAAAGGGAATTTTATTATTTTGTGGCTTAGCTTTTATATCAATTAATACTACACATAAATACATTTATTTAGGATAAGGTGATATTATAAATTTATATTTGATCGGAAATAGAGCATTTTCTGTCATTTTCCATCAATCTCAAAATTGATCAATCATGAAGAACTTATAGTCTATAATTTTGAAATCCGAAATTAAGTAACATAAACAAAAAAGATATCATGAGGACATCTAAATGCTGAAATAAGCTTCAGTTTGTTTAGTTTGTAGTTGCTTAGATTTCTGTTATGATTTGAACTTTCTAATAAACCGAATCAGCATTCAAAGGGTGTATACACTGATAAGTTTACAACCTCTAGCAGAAAGAGCAATTGTCTATCCAGACGACAACAGAAGCTCTGATGTAACCTTTTTATCTTAGCAGTTTCGTAGTATTTGATGATTAATACCTTTCCTAGGAATAAAAGATTGTTCACTAAACAACGTACGATGCTCATACTGTACTAAAAATGATTTTCATAATTGCCAGTTTATTACTAGAACTGTTACCTGTATGGCATACACTGTTGCACTTGTGGTTCCTGCAGCTCAGCGTTTTCCCACACAGCTGTTCACAAGGAGGACAGTCACCATCACAACACTGAAAAAGTGCATTATAATAATTTTTGCAGTTCACAAATGCTCACAAGGTTTCAGAGAGTTTAGGATTCCTGTCACTATTTTGGAAAAGATGTGTTACAAGGTCAGAGCCAGAATACTAGTATTTATTGAAAAGGGAGCTGCATTGGTAGCTGCGGATAAGACTACTTTTAATTATCAGAAATATTCTTGCATCACTGCCAGCTGCATGCTTTTTAGAATTATATTAATTTTGAATAGTGCTAGAGTGCAAATCATCGTCCAGTCAAAGCTTCATCTTTCTTGAAATGGGCGCAACGTGACGTGCCTTCTCAGGAACAAACATGGCTGCCTGTTGACCAGATTGGAAATATTAAACCGAATCTGTACTTTTACCTGTACTTAATTACTCTATACCAAAAATGAAACTGATTGGATAAAAACTAAAGCTGTTATTTTGACTAACTATCTTGAGAACCAATATGGCTGCCAAAAGACTATCTTGGGATGTGATCCAGGTCAAAATTATTACCAACTGTGCTTTGAGCTGTATTTTGCCTGTACTGAATATGAATCTAATCAAATAAAAACAGTTATTGCGACACAAAATGTTATGTACAATACAAAATGTCAAAGATTTGTACATTTTGTGCAAAAATTAACCCTTTTTAGTCTAAAGTGAAAAATTATAAATTATTCTTCCATAGGCTTAAATGATACAATATTTTGCTCAATATATAAACCCTTTATGCATAACACATCCTCAGCTAAAAATACCCCTTTTCATGCATTTTTTCATACATGCCAGGCACAAGCATTCTCTTTACCTACGATTATAGTATTATATCATGTCAATGTTTATCCCATATCATATCATAAGCCTTAATTGATTCTTTGAAAAATACGATTTGTATCTTATTTGGAAAAAAACCAAAGCTTTAAAAAAGAATTGTAACTAGACATTCGGTGAGTTTTAAACAACTCCGAGAGTGTACCCCCAGCCAAGAATGCTGCCAGTTGGAGAGACTGGCCCTAGTGAATTAAGTTTACA
>JAOXYB010036985.1:0-13651 GCA_028565635.1 Phoronis ovalis | reverse complement strand
ATACCAACCACCCGTCAAATGGATTTATTTTTCCACCCCACCACCTATAATATGTATTTAAGTACGATACCCACCACTCGTAATATTTCTATTCAACTGCCGTCCCCCCCCCCCGTACAATTGAGAGCGGAACAGCCCTAAGGAGGATACATATGTAACTGATATGCTGTGGCATAATCATAGTAAGCCCTGCAATCTATTGTTTTGCGATGTTCTGTGAGACTAATACTTAACTTAATATGGTAATCAAAATTCAGATTAAAGGCTGAGGCAGGGTGCAAAAAGCTATGTTTTTCGATCAGTTAGAATCAGAAAATTGAATTAAACTATGTTCCAATTCTGGCACAGGTGTATATTGAGCAGTTATGAGGGAATCTATTTCATTTGTATCTCTAATATCTTGTCTCAATCATTAGCCATGTTGCGATCTATATGTTTATCAAGTAAATATCAATGTTTTATGTTGTACAGGCCAGTTTATTGTTGAGTATGTTGGGGAAGTTGTAAGTGAACAGGAGTTCAGAAGACGCATGACAGAAAACTACTCCCAGGAACACCACCATTACTGCTTAAACTTGGATGGTAGTTCGGTCATTGATGGTTACAGAATGGGAAATATCGGCCGATTTGTCAATCACTCATGTTATCCTAACTGTGAAATGCAGAAATGGTATGTACATGCAGGACTATATTTGCTAATGGCGCACTTATACAAGTATTAATAGACTATTTGCATGCACTTGAGGGCGCTACAGTCAGACGGGCAGTCAGACCTTTTCAATATTGGCATCCTTTAGTTATACACAAAACTTGTTTTTTTTAAATCTCACTTTAGAAAAGCTTTAACTGGTGAAAATTTAACAAAATAAAAATATTAAAAACTTGTTGTTTATGTATTGATATGCTCACAAAAAGGAGGGTATTTCTTATTAGATCAAAGAACATAAGATTTTTTTGGTTTTGGCTCAGCATGTGAAGGATGCGTTTTGTGAATGAATAGCATGAGCGCGTGTAGAACTGCATTATTGTTCATTCACAGAATGCGACCTGCTGGGATCGTTTGGGTCTGTGACAAGTGGCTCCACCAAGCGCATGTAAATAGTCTATTCTAGATGGTTTGATTTGTTTTTTTATTTAGACTGCACAAGTAATGTTAAGATGTGTGCCAAGTGCATTTTAATTGATGTACATTCAGCAAATGTTGCTTCTTGTTTACCTTCTAATAGTTAATACTTCAAACTTGTATACTTACTTTACCAATGGTATACGTCTGACATCCATTTTAGACATTTTTACATTATTTCAAAATGTAAAATACATTGTATATTGAACTGTGGTCATATTGTTTTCAATAAAAAAGACTAATGTTTTGTTTAGGAATGTCAATGGAGTGTATCGCATTGGTTTGTTTGCCATGACGGACATCCAACCTGACAGTGAATTGACTTATGATTACAACTTTCATGCTTTCAATCTGAATTCTCAGGTAAATATGCTCTCAGTAACAGGATTACCTAATAGTCTGTTACTTACAAGAACAAATCAAGAGAAAGCCTCTTTTCCAAAGTACGATTTGGTTTGCTGTTTTTACAGGAAACAAATTTAATAGATTTGTTTAGGTATAATATTAATTAAACTCTGAAGTCCATTGTCATATATTTTTCTACGATTTTGTTCATTTCATTATAGTTTTTGTGATAGTATTGTTTGTACAATACATTTTGTGTAATGCTTCATTTAATTTGGAGGCCTAAGAAAGTCTTGCCTTTATACTGTTCTAGATTGTTCTTATGTCTCATGCTATATAGTGAACTTTAGGGTCCAAGGTAGATTGTGATACATTTTAAGATTTCATCTTTTCATTTATTATTTGTGATTGTTTATTCATACTTTTTGTTGTAATTTGTACAAGACTAGTAAGACGTTTCTTTCGAATAGCAGTGTCTTCTCTATAATGAATACACAAATAATTAAATATACAAGTTCAAGCTAGTGCAGAATAAATCTTTTGATATCTTTTATAAATTTATATTGCAGCAAATATGCAAATGCGGCAGTGTGGAATGTAGGGGTATCATGGGAGACAAAACCCAAAGGCTTAATGTTTCATTTCGTGACAAGAGCCTTACTCCTCGACCAAAAGGACGTCCTCCTAAAGACCGGAGAAAATCGAAAAACAAACTTAAAAAGTTGAAAGAAAAGGTGTGGGATTGTGTTTTATCAATACCCAAGTGCATTAAGTTCTTTTTACATTGCATTGCCTACTGCACAGAAAATTTAAAATATTTTGAAAAATAATTGGTTAAGTCTAGCACGCTTTTGCTTGAAAACATTTCTATATAAAGTAAATGGAACATTTTGAGGTATGATTGTATTATAAACTCTTCTGTTTTCAGAAATTGTCCGATATCCAGAACAGTGGCAAGTATCAATGCCAAGTCAAACCAATTTCGCACCGTGAACGCTGCTTTGCTCAGAAACATAGGGTTTTTCTCTTGCGTAACTTGGACAAGCTTCGACAACAACAAAAGTCTTGTTCTGAAGATGAAGAAATGAGTCGTGCAGATTACTTTGGTGGTTCAAGTTTCACAAAGAAAGGTTAGTTAAAAGTACAGTATTCAAGACTATTCAGCTGGAAAGCAGTAGTCAGCATTCATGGGCATGTACAGTAGGGCATGTACCCTTTTCAAGACTGTATGTATGATTTGTCTGCTGAATTTGCAGCTGGAAATTAGACATTGATTTTGTTATACCAGTAAGTATTGATATGTATAATTCTTACGAATGGGGTATTATAATAATTCAAACTGATTTGAAGAAATACCTTCCATGAAACCATTGTAAATTCTTATTTTTAGATGTATTCATGTCTCAGTTCAATGCACTCAATACCACACGTTCAGTCAAAACACGTCGTCTTACACTCGCAGAAGAGAACACAGAAGTAACAAGGACTGCCCGACTTGCTCAGGTTTTTAAGGATATTTTCACAGCAGCCACCAATTGTAAAGATGAATATGGTAATATCTTAGCTACTCCGCTAATGAATTGTCCATCAAAGAAAAGGTATGTTATAGTTTAAGTATAAACTTATTACACCATATGTGTGTGTCACTTTGTAAACAGTAGACAAGTTTTGGGTTTGAATTTCGCATTTAAAGTGATAAAAAATGTAACATTATTCTAGTGGATAAAATATGTGTAGATACGTAACAACAGTCTAAGGTAAAGACCAATTTAACATCTGGAAAAATGATGTATATTTCTCACTGATTAATTTTTGCAGGTGTCCAGACTACTATGAAATTATAACTGAACCAATAGATCTTAACACCATTGAAAATAACATTCTTTGTGGCTGGTACAAAAATGTGGAGTTGTTTGATAATGATATTCTGAAGCTATTTTTTAATGTTGAGGTTAGTGATAAAACAGAATTTTATTTTTTGGCCAGATAATATTATAATGATAGAAACCTAGATATCAACATTTGCTATGGTTATAAAATGTCATGTACAAAACATTTTGTTTCTTAATTTAACAGAAATATTCATAAAACTTGGGTGTTAAGGTAGCGAATATTGTTTGGCGCAACTTATTCACACTTATAAATGTAAGCTAATTAAGTGAAAAGGTAGACAAAAATATATAAATTTTGAAACTGTACAACTCAAACATTCTAAATGTGCAACTTACATTTGTCATTTTGGGTCAAAACATGAAATTTCTGAAATGTAAAATTCAAAGTAATATAAGTCAAAACCACTAATCCAACATAGATAAAACACAAATAATCTGTACATTTAAAGCTACAAAATGATATCTCAAATTTGACTTTTTCACAAGATATAAATTTGTAAAGTTTATGCCTCAGAACAAAATGAATCAAATTGACTTTTTTAGCTGTATGTGTAAGGACTATATGTATAAGGGTTTTTGACTTATATATTCTTTTGAATTTTACATTTCAAGGATTTAACATTTTAACCCATAATGGCAATCATACAGATCACATGACCTACTCAAAGAAAGTAAGTTACAGATTTGAGAAGTTTGAGTTGTATACTTTCAAGTATATATACTTATATCTATCTTTTCATTTAAATAGTTAAAATTTAAATTAAAGGCACTTATTCTATTTTGAACCTGTCCATGTCTATACCAAAATAAGTTCAGTTTTTCTTATTTATTGCAAGAATTTTTTTATAATATAAACTGATTTATCCAAGTGTTCAAATCATTACCATGAAGCTGAAATCCTTGTAAATCCCTATTAATGTTGTAATCTATTTTTGGGCGAATAATGACGCAGTTAAAATTCCTATAACCTGCCTCGCTAACTCAGGAAATAAATCACCTGACATCTAGCGCCTCTTAGCAGATAAAGTTCGGTCCGATTTTATAAATAACACAATATAGAACACGTGCCTTTAAAGTATAAAGTGTGAATAAATTATGCGAAAAAAAATTTTCACTACGTTAAAGGAAATGAATATTTTCAACCAGCAAAGTCTTTAGGTGGCATTTACATCATAAAAAAGATCGGCATAAAATTAAAGTAGAGTACAAGCAGGAAAACAGGAATTACCTTATCGTAGAATTGAATTTGCTCTTTTAGCACAAAATATGTATCTCTAGAAAAACCAGCATACTCATTTGATTTCAGCAACTTGTTTGTGTATAAATATGTTTGGGTTACAGCATGAACTATTATTTTCTTATGTAAATCAGTTAAATAGTATATTTCACTTGTCTTACAGAAATACTGTGCTGCTAACTCTGACATGTTACATCTAGTGTTAAAGCTGCGTAAGGTTTATGCATCTGCCAAAATGGAGGCCAGTCCTTTGTTTGAAGAAATACTAGGAGATGATTGGGAACATACTGGTACAGCTCAAGGAATCCATGAAGAAACAGACCAGGAAGCTCCTCAGGAAGAGGCCCTGGAACCAGTTATTGTTGACAGTGGCGAAGGTATAGCAGTTGGTTAGGGTTTACTTTGAACACTATATGAAATCTGGTTAATTGAAGTGTGCACTTTCCCTCTTCATAAACTTCTAATATTTGCTTGTTCAGACATAATGATTTTAGATTTTTGATGTACATGCTGTGACATTGGAGCTTGTTAACTTGATACACAGGGGAAAGTTGATGTAGTCTCTTAGTAGTAGGTTAAATTGGCATTTTACTAACATTGCTTGGTACATAGTGTGAATTATCATACCTTTTTATTTTAGTATTGTCTCTATTATGGTTTCTTGAACACTATGTTTCCCTTTTTAAGGAAACAAAATTCTTTATCATTGTCTTGTAACCAATTTCTAATTACTTGCATTGTCTACAGATTCTGGTGCTCAAGAGCTACCAAGATTAATTCCTGGAGAAGTTGATGTTGACTCAGAAGAGGTTATACGCTGTCCGTGTAACATCTATGTTGATGAGGGTCTTATGATACAGTGTGAAAAATGTCAGGTAAGTTGATTAGTTGATACCTATTAGGTGTATCTGTATCTGTGTACTATAGAGCAAATGAGCGAGTGACTTACCAGTATATCAATTTGTTGTTTAAAAGAATTTGCCAAGCGAGGCAATCTGAATGAAGCTTACAATTTATAAGCCTTATTATTAATACCCGTACATACTGTTAATAGAATAACGTTTATTTCAGACTTGGCAACACGCTGACTGTATGGGCGTCGCCAGTGATGTTGAGGGTTACGTTTGTGAAAAATGTCAAGCAAGGCATATCCATCCGGTATGATCTGCTATTTCATATTGTTCTTTGTGGAAAACCTCCCTGATTACCAAACAGTAGTTTTTCATAATAATTTTACTGTTCGTTTTTTTATGGCAATGAAGTAAAGTTGCTAGATTATGAAGTCAGGTGAACAAGTCTCAGTACGACTCTGAAGCATCAATGACAGACTTACCTTTTTATTTCTCAAGAGAAAGCTACAGTGAGCTTAGGATAGCTGCGGATTCATCGCATTTTGCTGTAATTTTAACATTTTTCATTATAGGAGATTGTTTTGAACCCACAACCCTATGATGGATTACCTGGTTGTACATATTACAACTCGCTATTAAAAGAAAATGGTGTACAAATTCGTATGGGTGACTGTGTATACCTGTTGAGAGAAGGTGATCTTAAAAATGCGGGAAAAGTTGTACCGAGTCGTGAAAACCTTGATGTTTTCCGGGTGGAAAGACTTTGGAAGAATGAAAGGTATTTATCAAGTTATGATTCAGTTTTCTGCAGGTAAAAGGGACATAGGGCTACGATTTACATGTTGTGTGGTGAATATCACTATACGATTATAGTGCTTCCTACCTAACTGCACTGACAGTTAACCGGAAAGTCTCTAGTTCAAAACCTGATCCTGGTGACTTATACTTTTCTGGTGGAGATGATGGAAAATACAAATATGCATCTTTGATCAATGAATTCCCAACAACACAAGGTTAATGTTGTTTTGTTGATCTGTTTCCCATGTACAGCTAAGAGTTAAAATGTTTTATGTTACAGAGGTGAAAAATTTGTTTGGGGTCATCATTACTATAAACCGCATGAGACATTCCACGAGCCATCACGCAAATTCTTTCCAAATGAAGTTTTCCGTTTGCCGTTGTATGAAATTGTTCAACTTAGTACAATTGTGGGAATTTGTTGTGTCATGGATCTACACTCGTACTGCAAGGGTCGACCAAAGGAAGTTAAAGAGGAAGATGTGTATGTTTGTGAATATCGGTTAGACAGAACAGCACATTTGTTTTCCAGAATCTCAAAATCAAGGTTAGAGAACAGATATTGTTTTAATATTGTCATTGCAAATGATGTTCCGAAACTATACAAAAAAACACTGCGTGAGAGCAAATAAGATGAAAAAAAACGTAACATGATGCAAAACGATTGAAGTTACATGCCATATAGTTTTTAATTATGCATACAATATCGCAAAAAACCTGGTTCGCATGCAAGCGAATATCAGTTGGTGCATGATGTTCTAAACAACACATGATGAAATTCAGCTTTCAAAAATGTTAAAGTTCAATATGTGTACGAGTGCAATACCAGTTGGCTCAAAATATAATTTCTCACTTGTTTTCTGTTCAGCATTTAATATATATTTATAAGTGGGTTTAAGAATGTTTTTAGTGAAAAGAAGCTGGCTTAGTTTATGTCTCCCAGATGCAAAGGTTTCGACTATTTCCAATGTTTCCTGAAGTAGATTTCATGCTATTGGTCATAAGACCCAAAAGGAGAACTTCATTTTGTGTGTACAGAAGCTTATCCTTTTATAGCTACATTGTGATACTTTATTGTAAAGATTTGCTAAATGAAGTTATTTCCTGTTTTAGATTTCCTGTGAACATACACAACTACTGTTTTGACACTTTTGAGAGGCGACTAACTCCAAAACGCACATTCACAGTAAGTACTGTAAAGACATTTCTGAAAAACAATTTTGTGTGCTTGTTACTGCTTGCTGAAGAATTGTAACTATGAGATAAAGGGTGTGGTGGCTAATAAGACAATTCCTGATTGTTTGTAGTTACACTATAACAGGTGTCTTCACTTGCGTTATTTTAGCTGTTTTGTTATTACAGCCACATGTGGTGCCTTATGAGTACAAGAGAAGAGGTGCCCCCATCAAATCAAGGAGCATCCTTGCGCTGACACACGACCCCAATAATAAGTCTGAAAAAGGGAATGAAAGTGACCCAGATGAAGATATGCCACTGAGTCAAGTTAAAGAACTGAAGGTGAATATTAAATTCCATTCTTGGCATCTGCAGTCTCAGCAAAAATGGGATTATATTCATTTTGTATTATAAAAAAATAACATTATAAGGCCAGGTGTTAGGAAAATAGTTAAAATGTGTTGCAGTGGAAAAATAATTTTTGTGAGGAATTGTGAGTATGTTTTTTGGACAGCTTTGGGTTTTTTTTACCATTAACTGCTGTTTATGATTTCCTACCTAATATCATTATCTGCCATGTTATTTCTCTTTTTTGGTTTTTATTTTTCTAAGTGACACTTGGCCTGAACCATGTATTCATATGCAAATCCGTTAGCCAGTATTGATGTAAGCATACTAATAAATGTTTCTACTATTTTTAGATGAAAGCAAAAAAGCAAAGGATACAAATAATACTGGAGAAGCTGCTGACTATGAACTCTGCTGTAACAGAAAAAGTTAACGCCTCTTATCTGTTAGCCACTGGAAAAAATAAAGGAGTAATGTGAAACTTGAATGAAATTGTGAAACTGCATTTATTACTGATGAGCATGTCCAAGGAGTGGTAGCCTTTTCAAACGCAAGTGCTGCACCTATATGTTCAGTGTGGGTGTGTAGATCGGCCTCTAGTTAACATAAGAAAAAAAACAGGAATGTTTAATTCCACTTGAAAGTTTATATTAGATACTGCTGAAAGGAAAAGAAAGATTTGATTTTTATCTGCACATTAGGAACTTGTTTGACCTGTACAAAGAAATGGTAAAATGAAGGGGAACTGCTGTCTCATAGGTTGAGACATGAAATAAATTGTGCAACAATTAAATGTGAACTTCATTCATTAATTTAGTAAAATCGTGTTGCTGATGTTATCAGTTTTTGTCACAGGGTGGATTTGAAGCGGACCTGAAAGTGATAACAATTTTAAAATGGTTTCTTTGTCAGTTTTATCAAAATAATCTGCTAATGGTGAATTGTTTGAATTTTGCACAGATTCTGGTGAACTATTATTTAGTGTAGCAATTTAAAGAGTTCTACAATTTTATATTGGAAATCTGAGAGCGCCACATTTTCCATTATAATTGCCTAAAATGATCAGTTGCCAAAGATGTATGTTGATGGTAGCAAAATGTAGTTTTTGTAGGTTTAAATCAAATATGGACTATTCACTCGAGGTAATTTTGGTCAATGTTGAAAAGTTCTAATTGTGTGTGCTGTTATCATGTTCACAAATATTCACTATTCATATAATTTATTTTTTTTGTGTTTGAACGGAATAATTACTAAACACAGACATTGTGCAAACCCAAATCTTAAATCATCAGGGCTTGAATATATTCTCACTTCTGACTGGCTAGCATAGTGATATTACCTTCATACACAAAAAGTGTATCCTTTAAGTGGAGACTTACTTCCAAGTATGCGACTCCGCTAATAACCAAGGAGAATGTGAATGGTCTATTTAAGTGAATGTTTCCATATATTTTCACAAACTTCATAATTTAATAACTATTTGTATGACTCCAAACAGTTATTTTGCCAGATAAGAATAATTCTAGTCCATTCAAAATACGTGACGCAAGAACTGATCAATATAGACATTCATTTTTTATTGACACGGTATATAATTGGAACAGTCGTGAGGACTCTGTGTTAACATCTGGTAGTGTCGCGCAATCCACCAGTACCATCTGAAGGCAGGGAGCGCGCACCTAATTTGCTCCCTCCCGTCGCCTTTGTGCCTGTTTAGGACCTCTGCGATGTAATCTACAGATACAGAAGACCCAGCATGAAGCCTATGTGATTAATATAATTAGAGGTCACAAGCAATTTATGAATTTACAATTGTTAAAATAGTGGGGAGATATATGACATTATATAAAATGAGCCGAGTGGTTAATACAACCAAATGTTTTATTTTAAAATGGAATTGTTTTGGTAGTTTTATGTACTGTAAATATTGTGGTGCTATTTGTTTTACATATCAGATATGTAATATATTGTAATGTATATATTCAGTTTTCAGTCGAGTATCTAATGCTCGATAGCTTATGATTATTGAATCCTGTTTTAATAACACAGTAAACATAAATACAGAATATACCTTTAATCTTTTTAAGTTAAAGTTGTTTGGATTTTTTTCCTGTATACATTCAAAATAAATTAACAGGAAATATCAGGCATTCGGAATGTGATGAAGTTTTTTATTTTCCGGAGGTAATGTTATTTAAAGTCGATATACGTGGTGCCTGTGCTGAATAGGCAACCTTCAGCTTCTCAAATTTACTTTTTTATGCCTGTCGCGCGTAGTGATGTGGGCATATACTTTGTTGTCTTGCGATAACAATTTCAATTTTTATCCGATTAGCTTCATATCAATACAGAGTAAGTACAGTAGGTCGTTTTTCCCGATTTTATTTAAAGGTAGCAATTCCAGGGAATTTTTATGCCCATCCACATAGTGGCTGGGCATACAAGTCGTTGTCATCTTATGTAACACTTTCTTTGTCTTATGATAGCAGCTTCAGTTTTTACCCGATCGGCTTCATATTTGGTACAGGGTAAATACAGGTCAAAGTGCAGGCCTGTTTTACTTGTGACCTTGATTACTTCCAATATGGCCGACTGGTGGCCATGTTTGTTCCCGAGAGGGCACGTAACATTGCGTCTATAGCTGCGAAGACGAAGCGCTGCCTGGACGATTCAAAGGTGGTTCTAAGAAGGCCATAGAATGGTGGGCGTAATAGGTTGTGACATTTTAAAATGACCTTGACAAGTATGTCAAATGCTGCAACGATTCTTGGACATTTTTTGCCGTGTATAACACTTTCTTGTCTCGCAATAACTGCTTTAGTTTTTACCCGATCAGCTACATATTCGGAACACAGTAAGTACAGGACAACATACAGGTTATATGTAATATTGACCCAGATTACTTCCAACATGGCCGACTGGTGGCCATGTTGGTTTGCGAGATTGCACGTCATAATAACAACTTGCTTTATCTAGCAATAATTGCTTCAGTTTTTATCTGATTAGCCGGTACCGAGTAAATACAGGACAAAGTACAGGTTATATATAATATTAACCTATTCAATCTGGCCGACTGGCAGCCATGTTTGTTCCCGAGAAGGCATGTAACATTGCGTCTATAGCCACGAAGACGAAGCGCTACCTGGACGATTCAAAGGTGGTTCTAGGAAGACCATGGGTTTGTAGGCGTAATGGGCTAGGTGACATTTTAAAATGACCTTGACAAGTAGGTCAAATGCCGGTACGAATCTTCGACATTTTTTACCGTGTATAACTTTCTTCGTTTTGCAATAACTGCTTCAGTTTTTATCTGATTAGCCGGTACAGAGTAAATACAGGACAAAGTACAGGTTATATATAATATTAACCCATTCAATCTGGCCGACTGGCAGCCATGTTTGTTCCCAAGAAAGCACGTAACGTTGCATTTATAGCCATGAAGACGAAGCGCTACATGGACGATTCAAAGGTGGTTCTAGGAAAACCATAGGTTTGTAGGGGTAATGGGCTAGGTGACATTTTAAAATGACCTTAACAAGTAGGTCAAATGCCGGTACAAATGTTTGACATTTTTTACTGTGCGTATCACTTTTTGTCTCACTATAACTGCGTCCATTTTTATCTGATCAGCTCCATATTCAGTAGAGTAAGTACAGGTCAAAGTACAGGTTATGTATAATATTGATCCACATTACTTCCCAACGTGGCTGACTGGTGGCCATATTTGTTCCTGAGAAGGCATGTCACTTTGCATTTCTAGCGGAAGCGCTACTTGGTAGCCCAAATGGGTCACTTTTTCACAAATTAATCCCTAAAAACTTTTCACAGAAATGTCCGTAAAGATTGGTCCACTTTTCAACAAACCCTAAAAATGGGTCGTTTTTCACGATTTTATTTAAAGGTAGCAATTCCAGGGAACTTTTTCAAGAAAAAACCTTTAAAAATTACTCCTTTTTTGTGACAGAAGACCCTAAAAATTGGTCACGTAATAATGGGTGGATATTTTGAGCTTGGGCTGCACATCCCCATCTAAAAATATGGTCAGGTTTCCCCCGGGAGATATTAACGCATCAGATAGCAGATACAGTCATTTTGAATAAGAAAAAACCTTTAAAATGATAAACCAGATTATAATGCGTGATGTTTTCTATTCTTTTCTAATGTAAAAAAACAATAATGTTAAAAAAATATAATCCTAAACATTGGATGGGCATTATAGACATGACAAATGTCTTGTATGCATTTATTGGTCTACAGGAGCTAATTTTGTCATCGATTTCAGTTGACAAATTTTACGCCTCGCACTTCAGCTCTTAATAGTACGCAGTTTTTGTCATTCAATTATCGTGGGTCTTAACACAGATATCTAAGCTACTGCATTAGGGTATCAGCTTTTCTACAGCGTTGCGCTATATGTCTTTTTTATGCCCATCCAAGGCGTTGTTGTCGTTGTCGTATGTAGCACTTTCTTTGTCTGGCGATAACAGCTTCAGTTTTTATCCGATCAGTTTCATATTCGGTACAGAGTAAATACAGGTCAAAGTGCAGGTTGTTATTACTTTTGACCTTGATTACTTCCAATATGGCCAACTGGTGGCCATGTTTGTTCCCGAGAGTGCATTTAACATTGCGTCTGTATCGCAAAGACAAAGCACTACCTGGATGATTGTCGTGCATAACACTTTCTATGTCTTGCATTAACTGCTTTAGTTTTTATTTCATCAGCACCATATTCAGTATACAGAAAGTACAAGACAAAGTACAGGTTATATATAATATTGACCCGGATTACTTACAATATGGCCGATTGGCAGCCATGTTTGTTCCCGAGAGGGCACATAATGAAGCGCTACCTGGACGATTCAAAGGTGGTTCTAGAAAGACCATAGACTGATGGGCATAATAGGCTAGGTGACATTTTAAAATGACTTTGACAAGTAGGTCAAATGCCATAACGATTCTTGGACATTTTTTGCCATGCATAACACTTTCTTTGTCTTGCATTAACTGCTTTAGTTTTTATTCCATCAGCGCCATATTCGGTACACAGTAAGTACAGGTTATATGCAATAATGACCCAGATTACTTCCAACATGGCCGACTGGCGGTCATGTTGATTTGGGAGATTGCACGTCATAATAACAGCTTCAGTTTATATCCGATCAGTTTCATATTTGGCACAGAGTAAGTCCAGGTCGCAGTACATGCTATGTGTAATTTTAACCTAGATTACTTCCAATATGGCTGACTGGTGGCCATGTTTGTTCCCGAGAGGGCGTAATAGGCTAGGTTAATTTTAAAATTACCTTGACAAGTAGGTCAAATGCCGTTACGAATCTTCGACATTTTTTACCGTGCTTCAGTTTTTATCCGATTAGCTCCATATTCTGTACAGAATAAGTACAGGTCAAAGTACAGGTAATTAAGGTTATATGTAATATTGACCCAGACTATACTTCCAATATGGCCAACTGCAGCCATGTTTATGCCTGAAAGGGCACGTTATAATAACAGCTTAAATTAAGTTTTTATCCGATCAGCTTCTTATTTGGTGCAGAGTAAGTACAGGCTATGTGTAATTTTGACAGATTTCCAATATGGCTGACTGGTGGCCATGTTTGCATGTTCCCAAGAGGGCGCATAAGGTAGCACACAACAGTAGGAAGTCCCATCCAGCGCAATGTTAAATGAACAATTTCAAATATACTTGTTAAATAAACGCCAATAATGAGCGCCAATTTCTCGCTCGGTCCACTTGCATCACACATATATCTTAGGAAAACCGATCCATTGACCGCACGGACTTCGAGATATTTGCCAGAAATTGAACCCCTTGGTGATTTCTCCGATCGGAACCTTGAGCTACTTGAACTTGACCTCT